>NCVS01001453.1:18801-55765 GCA_003055095.1 Goniozus legneri
CGCGTCGCCATCGCGTAAACTTTATTTCATATTCCCTTTACCCACGCCGCTGTCGAATTCCTCTTCCCTCATTCGCCAAGGATCTTTCCAGCGTAAAAAGTGGAAAATGTCAAATCCAAAAAACTCGTCGATATTTACATATCTTCTTTCCGCACCCGATTCTTGCGAATCTCTCGGCTCATCTTCGAAGCATCGTTCTCTTCGTGCAATTGACGAAGCAATTGTTAGGACAAGAACTATTTTAACCTCTCAAAAATCTCAAATAAGGACCTTCTTGTTTAACCTCAAACACCTTAAACAAAAAGGTCCTTATTTGATCTCAAAGTTTTGTTCAAACATGAAAACTCTTATTAAATAAAAAGTCTCGGATCTCTCGGCTCATCTACGAAGCATCGTCCTCTTCGTGCAATTGACGAAACAATTGTTGGAACAAGTACTATCTTATTTAACCACAAAAACCTTAAATACGGACAATCTTGTTTAATCTCAAACACCTCAACAAAAAGTCTTGTTTAATCTCTTAAAGTTTTGTTCAAACAAGAAAACTCTTGTTGAACTCTCCATCTTGAAAATTTCGATTGCAATAACGCGAACATCGCGTTATCGAGAAACATGGCAGCTCGATCGCGAACAAACCGCGTTTGTTGGACGCCGGGGGTATCCGGCGAAGGGACTTTGAACCCTAACTGGATGCGCAAGTCCAAAGTGCTCGTATGTATGTGCAAAAAGAGGAGAATGATGAAAAAAGGCACACGGCCGCGCGTAGCGAACATGGAAATCGACGGGTTACGCGCGCTATAATATTGCTAATTTCAGACGCTCGTAACTGCAAATTGCCACGGGCGTAATGATTCCTACTGTTTATCACTCGAAGGTTAAAGAAGTAAATAGAGAGACGTTAGTGTCGAATTTCGATGCATTAGTTCGACTTGGACATAGCGATTCGTCTGCGCTGCATTAAGAACGATTTCAATTGTAATTGTCCGGCTGGTCATTATGTTGAATCTTTTCTCAACGGTTACGTCAAGAATAAAAAATCGAGACACGACTATTAATAACGATCTTTTTTGCGATAAAACGAGCTTTTAAACGTGACGGCGAGTAAAACTCGTCGAGAAGTTACAAATGAGTAGAAAAAATCAAATTTCGCTCTTTTCCGCGCACTCTCGAAAAACGATCGGCCCGATTGCGTAAGGATTGCGAGCGGTCGAAAGATCGAACCTCCGTGTGTGCATAAGCACGAATTTCTCGAGACGTTGATTATCGTCGTGATTTCGACGAGCGAGTACGATACACACGTAAGTATACGTGCACCGAGGATATTGGCCATCTGGTGAAACGCGGATTCTATTTGGTACAGCTGATCAGCCTGCGAGTTCATTGGCCCACGTGACTAGGACGCGTCACGTGGTTAACTAACCACTCCGATAAACCGATAATGGTATGCCATGATTGATTAATAAAATATGCTGGGGAAAAAATTCGGCTATAAAATTGGCTAAGCGAGCAGATAATAACGATCGAGCGAGGTTATCGTACTGCACGCTCCGTCTCTCTTCTTCGTGACTATCTCCGTCTCTTACTCACGCACCTGGCGTTTTGCGCGAGAAGTTGCTCTGACCCACCTTTCCCTTCTACTAATCCGACTCTCGAATTTTCAATCTCTCTCTCTCTCTCTCTCTCTCTCTCTCTCTCTCTCAATATTCCCGTAGAACCCACATTACGCGTAACGATATCGACGGAAGATCGCGAGGAGTGACGAGTCGGTAGGCGAAAGAGGCGAAGGAGAGGAGGAGAGGGAGAGGAGATACGGAAACCGTCGATATAACGAAAAACGAAATCTCCGGCTGCCGTCGAGATTCCATTTTCGCTCGTCTCTCTTCAATGGGCAGGGAAGAAGCTTCGGTTTGTATCGGCCAGGTTGAGGCAGCGAGAGAGGGGAGGGGTAGGGGAGGGGGTTGCAAACGAAAGAGCGAATGCCTCAGGTAGGAGAGAGGTGAGCTCCGGAGGAGTGGGGATGGACGAGTCGCGACGAGGGGGACGGAAGGCCCCGCAATTCCCGGGGACGAACGAGCGAACGTTGAGCTGCTCTCCGACGCGCAGTCGCCAGGTGAGCCAACGATCGACGACGTGCGCGCACACGGTGAAAACGGTCGCGCTCGCCCAGTGCCGTATATACACACAAACACAATACTCACACACATACACATACACAAAACATCCTGTTGCTCGGTTTTCGAACGCGCGCGCTTACAGTAAAAGAAGAAAAATAAAGCGAAGAGACAACAGAAGCAGGGGAAGAACGCCAAGAGTTTTACGTTTCTCGATCGCGAACGTGCCGCGCGAAGTTGCTCGAGAAATTCCGAAAATCGGCAGTGTCAGCGGCTTTATAACCTCAAAAGGCTCTCACCTTTTGTAAACGGTTTCGTGGAAAAATCGTGGAGAACACACGTAAACAGGTCTCGACTCGCGAGCGCGCCGGCATGTTGCGCTCGAGCGAGACGAACTCGTGAGAGAATCTCGGAGTGTGCTTATTCATGCCGATTCGATAACTCGATTTTTAACCCTGATTTATCGAACGTGTCTCGATCGAGGTGTCTTGGATTCACGGAATTTCACGGAATTGGATTCAGGGAATAAAGTGCGCGCTCTGTATCGTGTGCGGGTTATTTGTCCATTATTGTGGGAATTTTTTTCTTTTTTTTAATCGAAGAAAAAAAAATCAGTGCAATGGAAGGTGATAGAGGTGCGCGCACGTGCGACATTACGCGCAACGGTACGAGGAATGAGAATTCTTCGGGCAAATCGCAACAGCAGCACCTGGTGGCTCTGTACGTGGCCACCGCTGGACTTCAGGGTAATGCTCTCGGTACGGACGAAGAGGAGATAACTTTGCTAGCTTACGTGCTCATCGACACTCTACAGAACAAGGTATTTCGTGCCGCGGAGTTTTCATTTATCGTTTCCGATCGGCCGTCACGCCTCGTCGTACGAAATCAAAACATTCGGTTTGTCAGGAGTATCCTGGACTCTCTAATCTCGTAACAGTCCACGTTATCTACACGTCGACCGACGTTCGAGCGTGTGCAAAACGGTACTACCGTTAGGATCACCGATCGTAGGACTCGCGAACGGCAGAGGAGTGGGGAGGTTAGAAACGAACGTCGAGCGTAGCCGCGATGGGAACCAGGATGAGCGGAATACAGAAGAACAGAAAATCACGGTTGTTTTCGCCGAGTCGATGAGTTTCGCGATAGCCGAGTGTGGAATCGGCACGATAATTTCTCCGATCGCGATAATTAAATCGGTGGAGAGGTGCGAGAGATAGAGGGACAGGAAAGATTACTGTAACCGCAAAACACCGATCGGACGATTACGATAGAATCGTGGCTTTCGCTCGCGGGATAATTATTGTGATCGAAGAGCAATGTCCAATCTCGGCGTTACGTTTCGGAGCGCGAATGTCTCTGAAGTTGTGTGCATAATTATGGCTCGCCTCGACTCGAGCACTCAATCGAGTCGTCGATCGGTGACGCGTAATCGTATTCGAACGCGAGAGCAAGAGTAGTCGCTACACGAAATTCTAGAGAATAGTAAAAACTCCAAACGAAAACTGTACAACCCTCCCGATGACAGTTCGCGAGGGTTTGTAAACAAAACACGGCAAAAATCGTCGCGCAAAAAGTTAGGTTAGGCAAATCTCGTAATGAATTCTCTACGCTACGGATAAACAACCACACGTAAACATGAGAATAGCATGAACGGAACGGTACAACCCCAAATTCGAGTATAATCGGTCTGCCATTGTTTCTCGAATTATCCGTTGAGAAAGGAAGAAGCAGAGAGAGAGAAAAAGAGAGAGGCGGAGCCTCGCGCCCTCGAAAGGTCGTCCATTACTTCGAGCCGCGTCTCGCTACCTGGTTTTATATAGATATCTATTTGTTTCTCTCTCTCTCGCTCTCTCTCTCCCCTTCTCTTGGTCCTTTCCTTAAGCGAACGAGCTTTCACGTATCTATGCATCTCGCTCGCGGCTCATTTTGTTTTCTTTCGCATTGTACGCGTATTTACTTCCTGTCGGAACTCGCCGTGGAAAGCGTCGGTAATTGACTATCGTTCGACGCTGGGAGAAATTTTATCGAAAAACAGCCAAGGCAAGGGAAGAAATTCCCTGTTACGCTTTTTAGTGCAATAGTAAATTACACTGCAAGGGTTAGAATTCTAGCGGTGCAGAAATGTCAAATTTTCTACCCATGTAGTGTAATGCACTTATTTTGCATGGGAAATATTCGAAACTCCTTAATCCTCTCAAAATTCCCAAGACTGAATATGCCAATACAACACAATACTTTAGCTATTGTGGGTGTAAAGTAAGAGAATATCACAAAAAAAGACAGTTTGACAGTTTTTTTTATTCGTTCAAAGACACATTTGCTTCCTTAGACATTCAGTAAAAAATATCGATTCAATAATTGAACAATCGATAACGATTTTTGTAAAAGAGAAAAATATTTCCCTTGGGCGTGAAAGGGTTAATCGGCGAATACGAGTACGACTGTACGCGTATTCGACTTTCCTGTTCGTACTGCATGAATTAAAACGCGTTTTAAGTTTAATATTCAAGGTGATAATCGTTCATGACCCATAAAAAAAAACGAAGGGAACGAAAGAAAATTTTATACAAAAGTGCGAATAACGTTGACACCTTGTTAGGCAGTTAAAGATTTCATACACGGTCTTCAAAATTTTGTCCTCTCTCGATGAAATCCTGCGCCACGAGCCGGTTTTTTTTCTTTATCGTTTTCTTTTTCATGTTTTTTGTCGAACCAAGCGCGATATCGGTAACCGATAATAAGAAGTGACCTCTGGTAGCGCGCCTTGGCTTCTAACGAGTCGTGCATTTCCGATGAATAAGGTATTTCCATTTTTTTGCGATTCCAATGTATATAGCGCACGTCTCGTTACATTATACATGCCCGTTGTCGTCGTCATCGTCGCAGGGGGGGACGAGAGGAGTAAACCCGTGTGGGTACCCTTTGCTACGTTCGAGGCTTTTGCCGATGGAAAGTTTGCGGTTTTTAACAGCCACTGTCGTGGTCACGGCGAGTCGTCACCGCGTCGAATGCTTATATCAACGGCAAAACAGAGAATGTCGATTTTTAATTGGAATGTCGACTGTTTCGTCGCTAGATGCTAGAAATATTTTCCGAGTTGACCACAGGTCGACTAAACACTTTTACAGAAACATTTTGACGTTTTTTCAGTTTTATTAACGTTTCATGCAAATATGTATCTTTCCTTACCATTGAAAGTTAATAGTTTACAGCTACATTGATTCATAATTTTTTCAAAGAAAATTTGATTTTGTTATTGTTTTGAACTGAAACGTTTTTGTGAAATTATATACGTAAACCTACTGTTGATGCAGGAATTCTGATTTTAGGTCTCAAAATATCATTCGTAACTTTCAAAGTTTGCTTTTGTCTGATTCACATCGATAAAGAACGTCTTACAAAAAATTATTGACAAAATATGGTTTTCCGTAGTAGAGATGGCGTCTAAGTAATAACACGCTACATTCAAGAATTCAAAATTGTCTTCAGTCCGCTAGGAACATTCGTCATTTACAGACTTTTAATTGTCCTTTAGTATTAAAACATCATGAAGAATATTCTATCATTCAAACGACATTTGCTTCAATAAGAATCACTGAAAATTTTTTTGAGCTTAATTTTCTATCGTATTACCGATTATTTTTGTATTAGGAGACTAATGTTCAGCAAAAATTATCCTGAATAATTTTTTTTGTAGAATTACGAAAGGATCAATCTTTTTTGTTTTAATTTGATTAAAGAATTTTTTCACTCTAGTAACGTAGAATTAACCAAAATTTCACATTCAAAGGCTGAAAAAATCGTGACGATCAATGTAATCGTAGACTTTGAGTTACTCGTAGAACGTAACCTAACTTTTTTCATCTTATCTTCGAAATTCGTGGTTCACCGTAACGAGCCTGCCTCAGGTGATTCACTGCAACGAGCTTTTCTGAAATTCTTGTGGAATTCGGTGTCTCCGTTTCGTAAAATACTTCCGTGTTCGAACGGAATTTGCCGCGTGGTTAATTTTCCTGCCGGAAGAAAAATGCGTATGTCTTGTTTCTTCCTCGGATCGGAAACTACGTAATCGGCCGGGGAAGCGAAATCACAAATTATCGACTCGTTCGCTATATTTATTTTTCTTTCGCGCTCGACGCGAGTTGTATGTCCGCAAATAAATCATCAATGTAGTTAAAAGGTAATAACGATTGACGCGTTCGCTGCAGTTTCGTTCCCGAGTTCATAAAAGTCCCGTTTTCCATTTTTCAACCTGAAATGTACGAAAATACGAAACAACCTAGACTTTCCACAGAATTTCGTTCGGCGTTTGTATTTTCTCCGAGACACCACGTGCTTTCACGATTTCGTATTCTCGTTCTGTCAACTCGCAGGTATACCGAAATCGGGTACCTGTTTTTCCAAGAAACAGGATCGCAGGTACCTCTTGAATAGTTTTCGTTACGCACTTCACAGTGTGTATAATTAATTTGGGAAACCTAAAAAAAAGGTGAGGAAAATTCGTCATTAATTCAGTATTGTGTTTTTTAACCTCGACACTCGTAAATTGATACGAAGAAAAAGTAAAACAATAACTTCACAACATATGTGATTATGGGAAACCTTAAAAAACTAGATAACGATAATTTGTTATTAGTTCAATGTTATAAGTATGTTTTCTAACCTTGACATTCATGAATTAATACAAGAAATGAGTAAAGCAGTTAATAACTTCATAGCATAATTATATAATTAATATGGGAATCCTTTTTAAAAAAAAGATGAGGAAAATATTAGTCAATTATTAGTTGAATGTTGTATGTATTGTAATTTTGACATTCATAAATTGACACGAGAAATGAGTAAAATGTAGAACCTGTGATAATACCTGATTTCACTGAATGTAGAATTTTGATTTTTTCATACCCACACAGAAAAAAAATAAGTTTTTTGATTAAAGCTCTTTCTGTAGAAACCAGACGGGAGACTCTTGCCGACCAATTAGGGTCTTTTAATTAAAAAATAATGATCAGTTAATAGCACACAAATGTAAAATGATAAACTGAGAAAAAAATTTTGTCGAACCAATTAAAGCAATCTTATATTGTTAAAAGGATATTTTGTTAGATGACGAGGGAAATCTTTTGAGTGAAAAGTTTATTGTTTCATTTGACGATTATTTCGTCAAACTGTCAAAATATCGTCTTGACAGTATTTAACTGGTTAGATGAAATTTTTTTCTCTAGGAAATTAAGTTAGAAAATGATTATTCCCAGTTTTAAAAGCTCTGTTTCGAGGAATTGGCGAATGTAGAATGTTATTAGATCGTTTGTAAATACAAGTTTCAGTCCATCCTATTGGTAATAGCAGGAATTACAGAGCAGGCTGTATCCATAGACGAATTTCAGGAGGTTCTCATGCCGTGTATTCGCCGACTCATTTCCTCGTGCGCGATTCGCTCCGGACGGGAGAACTTTGTCTCTCTCGTCCTTGCGTGCGTCGTCGCGATCGTCATTACATCCTCCATACACGCACATAGACTCTATTCGAGTTTTGCGCAAGGACGGTCCTCTTCTTGGCCTATTATATTCGCGCACGGAGAAGGCGAGCCGTCCTCCATCTTAGATCACCTCGTTCCTCGTCTCTATCTCGCCTTCTCTCTCTCTCTCTCTCTCTCTCTCTCTCTTCTCTCTTTCCGCTGTCACCACCACCTCGCCGCCCCGCCCGCTTCTCTCTCTCTTTCGTGATTCCCCACCACCGACGGGTTGCCATTCGCAACGCTCCGTGTAAATCTCTCTCTTTTTCGCTCTCTCTCCCTCTCTTGCTCGTTCCCTCCGTGGCCATTGGGTTCAAAAGTCGACAACTTCACAGTACACATACTCTCCTCTCTCTCTCTCTCTCACGAACCCGAGGACTTTCGCACAAGCTAAATATTAGTCCGCGCTGTTGCATAATTCCTCGGCGTATTTTTTGAAGAATAGTTTGCATTTTTCGGGGTTTAGCCGAACTAGCTACGGATTATTCGATTATTACGGGAGATAGAAGAGCTCGGATTGTGTCTATTTTTGGCCTGGCGAGACGCTCTTTTAACTCTTAGAGCTTTGTTCAGGTGTCGGGAAAACGATGATGTATCGAGGTCCTCTTTAGGGTTGTTTATTCCAAACAGGAAGTGTCTAGTGTTTCGGTAAACGAACGTAACCTCGATTAAACAAGTTTCATTCGTACCTGGGTCGAAAATACCTACTTTCTGCAAAACAGAAGTTAACATTAGCGCAGGAATGTTAAACTTTTTGCCCTTACACTGTAATATACTATTTTTATTTAGTGATCGATTTATGAGGATATTTTCTCAGTTTTGATTCAAACGATTATATCAGTCCGTATATATTTAAAAAACACTAACAATAAGTTAGTGTTAGTGTTTGTTAGTGTTAGTTAGTGTGTAAACACTAACAATTATTATTTGGTAAAATAAAATATTTTAGTCAATGATTTTTGAGGATATTTTCTTCAGTCTACTTATTTTTCTTCTTTTGATTCAAACAATTATATCACTGAATTATAAACATTCATATTTCTAGTAACATTTAATAGCAAATGTTTGGGTTTGTATAACCCAGAACCTAGGATCGATTATTCAAGGAAGGTTTTGGCTTTTGATCCCGAGCGAGAAACCTTTCAAGCACTGGCAACTGTCGACCCTTGACATCGGCGCGATATCCGAGCAGACTGATACAAAAGGAATTTGCAATTTATGAGAGCGTCGTGCGTATACACGCGCCATATACTCTCCTCGTGCGAGAAAGAGATAACGATTTTGAAACGGCGCGAGCAGTCGGATTTTCGAATCGGACGTTGCGAAAGTACTTTCTTCTTGCCGAAACAGCTCCTCGACCTTGAAACACGAGCCTCGCATCCGACTGGTAATACGCATGAAATATTCAACGATTTATCGTGCTACTACAAACGAAAATGTCCTCCCGTTCTTTACGATTGCTGAATATTCCAGTAGGGCCTCGATACAGCGAACGAAAATTCGTTTTAACGAGGTTTTAGCGTATAATTAAATATTTTTAGTTTAAACTATTAACAATATAGAGTTTATTGAGTATTAAAATCACAAATGTGGTCACTTTATATGTATATGTTATTTGTTGATAATAAAATATATATTGCGTCAAAAGTCGTGCCAATAGTTATTTTGTAGTTCGAATTCAACAACACATTTGCACCCAATTTACAATATAATACAATACAATACGATACAAAAAATGTAATATAATACTATTCGCTATTTAAAGGTAAACATTTAAAAAAGGAACGAAAATTAATTAACCGAAGAATCAAGTTTACTATCACTCGTCAATTTGATGAAATATAAATCTACCGTTGAAGAAATATCGTCAGTACCAGTGTTAACGTTAACTGGTGAATTTCTCAGCGTAATTTCGACGCTCGCATCCCGCCCGATACCTTAATCTCAGCCCAAACACGTCGAACGTTCCTCCGTTATCTGTCTCTCTCGTTCACCGGTTTCGAGATCGCTAGAGAATGTTCGCTCTCCGCGAGAAATAAAAAATATTGAGACACCTTTCGCGCGCCAAATGCATAATATCGAGAATAAATCATTGCCGACGGAACGGTTCAATGTCGTTGACAATTTTTTTCTAACGATTTTCTTTTACACACTCAAGAAAGTCGCAGCGTTATCGAGAGGAAATGAAGTTGAAATTAAAAATTCATAACACTAGAACTATTATCACTGTACTAGCTCGACTCCTTTCTGTTTCAATGCTATTAAAAAAGTCAGTAGTTGTGTTAAATCGTAGGTATAGTTCTGAAAGAGATTTTCTTCTATTAAAAAAAAAAAAAATATTTTTAACTAGGTATAAAGAAACATCCGGAAACTCGGTAGAGTTTCGTGCCAAATACATGCGCGCAAGACAACATGATAATATTATACTACTAGGACAGAAAATTTGACATTTCTGCACTGCGCGTCATAGTGCAGGAATGTTAAACTTTTTGCCCTGCAGTGTTATATATTATTTAATTAACGAAACAAAATTTATCTCGCGATTCACCTGACGCGTCGAACAAAGCGAAACTTATCGCTGAGTGAAAATCGCTTGCGATTCAGCGATGACACGTTCTCGCCAGTCGCGGTACGTCAAAGCGTGGAAATTTCTAGATAAACCGAGAAGCGTCTCGTTGATTAGTCAGAAAGTGAGGCTTTCCCGCTACCGAATTTTTTCTTTACCTCCACCTGTGCGTGATGGAAAAAGTTTCTCGGACAAAAAGAGAGAGAGAGAGTCAGTGAGAGCTCTTCGCGACGGGAACCGATGGGATCTTATCGCCCACGTCGACGAGCTCTTATCGATTGGTCGACGTTCGACCGAGGTCGTTACCTCGCTATTTTATTAGACCGTTTCATTTTCTTTTCCCGATAAACCTAAAAAAGCTCTTTCTATGTTTCCCCTCATCCGCTGTTTATACAGTTTATCATATCGTGCGTGGAATATCAAATTTTTAAATAAATATTATTTAATCGAGAGAGAGAGAGAGAGAGAGAGAACGACGTCGAACACGGAAATTAGCAAATATAAGTAAAATTTGATTGCATAATCTCCAAAGCTTTCTTACGTCTCACGAGTGAGCATTTCGTAAAACGAAAACTGTCCGGAGACCCTTTAGAGAACGAGATTTGAATTGCTAAATCGACGGTCAAACTAGAAGAATAAAGATATTCGGTCACGTGGCAGCTCTCCGAGTTTTTTTTCACATGTCCAAATGGTTGATACGAACGGCGGTAATGACGCTTCAAAGTTTCTCGCCTGTAATTTATATAAACGCTGAAAATTACCAAAATTGATGAAAAAATATACAGTACAATTTGTGATTTAATCGAAGCAAACGTAGAGAATTTTCTCGGTTGGAAATCGAATGGACAAGATGCGAAAGGACACGAAATGAGGAATAATTAAGTGTGGACGTCCTTGCGCGTCTCGTCGAATAGGAAGAGAATGGGGATAGGCTAGCGCGACATCTTCCAAAGTGACCGGGCAATACCGAACCGCCTTGATCCGTTAACCCCGCGTCAGGAGAAGCCGACTATTAAAGTTTCTTGCGCGCGGAATACCGAGACCCGAGTGCTCCTTGAACGTCCCTTGAATACACGTTAACTGCATGAGCCAGAGCATGGTGTTAAATCACGTTAGCGTTACGTAACGCTCGATATATTTACACCGAGACACGTGAGCCGGTGAGACAGTTCTCGTTTATAGAACGGAGCGTGATCCATTCCGTTTCGTACGATCAATTACCCTGAAGAGAGAACTCTAACGCCCTAACACCCTAACACCTAACACTTAACATCCTGCAGAAAAAAATGAATTAAATTTTTACCTGAATACACTCAAAATCAAGGGGACCCTCGTCATTTTCATACAATTATAATTCACACACTAACACCTTAACACGCTAACACCTAACACCTAACGTCCTGAAGAAAAAAATGAATTAAATTTTTACCTGAATACAATCAAAATCAAGAGGATACTCGTCATTTTCATACAATTATAATTCGACTAAAAACAATTGAATCGAATTAAAAGGTGATTATTTCAAAGTGGAAGATACAAATTACAAAATAATTACTTGATTGATTGCATTTGATCATTTTTAGCTGAGATACAGTAATTTGAAAATAACAACTATTCATTTAGCTTTTCTAGGAGTAGGTTTACTAAAATGTCAAAATAATGATATTTGGTAACAACAGTTGTTAGAGTTTTGTGGGATTTATTTGGGTTTCTTATATATTATTAGAGAAAAAAGTTCTTCAAACAAAGCTTTTGTAGAAACGAGAGTTTCCAAATTTTCAGAAGAAATGACTGACTTTTTTTTGTAAGTTACAGTCAGGATAATTTTTTCTAAACACCAGTCTTAATTTGAAAATAATGATCAGTAGTAGCACACATATGTAAAATAATAGGATATTGAGTTCAAAAGTGAATAATTTTAGTGACTTTCTTAGTTAGAATTCATTGTCTTCTTTTGAAGTGATCTAAAAACTGTTTTTAAACAGTGGTTTGAAAACAGTTTACAAAATATGTTTTTACGACTTACATGTTATGCAGCTTCATTTAAAAGAAGAAGATTCACAAAATATTATAAGGATTGGTTAGTCTCAACGTTTTTTTTTTATGAGATGTCAATTTTAAAGAACATAAATAATGTCAGAATAAACGAGTGAGGAGAAGAGGTAGCAATAAAAACTGCGAATATTTGGTAAAAAAATTGATTTAAATTCTCTCGTTACTGAAATAACAAATCGTGTTTCTTCAAATAAACTTACGATACAATTGTTTGGTTTCAAAAAGTTGATATAATTAAAAATTTATATAATAAAATGAATCACGAGTAACAATTTTTTTAAAAATAAGCGTTATTATTAGAATTCAACAGTTTTGTTAAAATAACTCCAATTCACTCTTTTCCGTCGCAAATCGAAACGGTCGATTAGAGCGCAAGGGAACCGAATACTCAATTAGCGGTACGCGACAAATGACGATTTCGCACGACTGTTAAACAGCGTTTAAAGCCGGCTTAGTGGAATCGCTGAACAATTCGCTTTTACAATCGCGCGAGCACGTCAATTTACGTTCTAACGTACGCACCTGATGACTTTCATTCAGGTCATTCGGTTCTCCTCGATATACGTAAAGACGTTCTTACGTGAGCCGGGTAGAGAACTGTCTTTGCTACCCGCGCATAACGAGTCGCGTCACTTCTCGAATGACTCGGCGAACGTAGCATTCATCGAAACTATTATTCTCTATTCGCGAGAGAAATCTGAAAAGAATTTTTAGAATAAAAATTCGTGTACAGCCAGACACGCAGTACGCAACAAGAAAGTAGCATATTGCACTACAAGGGCAAAAGTGGGTGGAGTTCCGAAAAAGGAGCTCACGGTTTTAGAGTGAAATTTTGCACAGAGGTAGTTCTCAAGCATGTAAAAAAACCCCCCAAGGGATTTTTGGCGCAAATGAACGGTTTACCCCCTACAGCCTCCCAAAGTTCACCTCCCCCCCCCCCAAAAGTGGTTTTTTTTTAATATCTTGATAACCGTTGAAGATAAAAAGTTGCTATTGGCGCCAAAATTTTTGTTTTTGTAAACTCTGTAAAAAAGATATCTATCATTTTTTTTGTAAAATTAATACTTTTTGAGTAATTTCGTTTTTTAAGCTTCCCCTTGTAAGCTTCCCCAAAGCTGTAATCCACCCCGGTAGTGATTGGATACTGCCTGTAATGTTTTATATAAAACTCCGCAGGGCGCGGGGCCCGCGAAGCGGGCACCGTCGCTCCTTGCGACCCAGTCGTGCGGCGCGGGCCAGCGAAGCAGGCCGCGTAGCGGCCCGCTAAGCGGGGTCCACGCGGGGCGCGACCACGAGGAATCCAATATTTCGTGTTAGCTGAGGTTCGTCCACATACCGAATTTTTAGTAAATTTCCAGTGATTGGGTGTTAGTTTTTTGTAGAGTTGAAGGAGACGAATAATTTGCCCCTAATAACGACTTTCTATCTTCATTGGTTCTTGAGATATCGAGAAAACTCCAAAAAACCATAAAAAACGAAATTACTCAAAAAGTATTAATTTTTCCAAAAAAATGATACATATCTTTTTTATAGAGTTTATAAAAACAAAAATTTTGGCGCCAATGACAACTTTCTATCTTCAACGGTTATCAAGATATTAAAAAAAAACCACTTTTGGGGGGTGAACTATGGGGGGCTGTAGGGGGTAAACAGTCCATTTGCGCCAAAAATCCATTGGGGGTTTTTTTTATATGCCTGAGGACTACCTCTGTGCAAAATTTCACTCCAAAACCATGAGCTCCTTTTTCGGAACTTTATCCGCAAAAATTTTGACATTCCTGTACCATGGCGTCTAGTGCAGGAATGTCAAAATTTTCCTTGTAGTGTACACTATTTTTATTTCTATCTGATCGAAATTATGTACTTTCAGCTTTAATTTTGAGGCATAGAATCTAACATTTACTCTCTGTTAGGATTTTAACAGAGACTTAATAGAGACTTTTATGTTAGACTTTCTGCCTTAAAATCAAAACAGAAAGTACGTACTTTCGATTGAGGCATGGAAAATTTGTTCACTACTTGAAAACAAAAGTCATGAAACCAGATAGGATTTCACGCTAAATACGTAAAACAAGAAAAACTTGTCGTTAGGAAATACGCGCCCCGGCGGTTCAAGACGCACGTGCGACGCTATCAACAGCTACGGGATTATGCGCGTGAAAAAGGTATACGTGTTGGTACAGTCGGGCCGATATGCGGGTCGTTCAAGGTCGCACGTTTCGCTCTTATATTTGTTATACGAAAAAAAGGAATACGGTATTCAGTGCTTGATAAATCAGAAACAAAATTGTAAAAGTGATTGATTCAATTTCCGTCGGCATCGAAATTTCGGCAGTCCAAAAAGAAAGAATGTAGGAGAATAAAAATAAAAAGGAATTTCTTGACAAAACTCTGACAAAATAATTGATGTTAATTATTTTTAACCCTTAATAGGCTGCATTTGTTTGTTTTTATTGTTTTTATTTACATTTATGCATATAAAAATACTTCATAATTCGTTCTGTTTTTCACATCGACGTTTTTATCCATATAATAAGACGAATAGTTGACTTCGAACATAAAATTTGATTATTATCTGAATGAAAAAAGAAATGAAAATCGATGTTAGTTTTTCACAGTGATGATGTGTTTGAAGAAGGGAGGGAGAATATTATGTTACACGAAAAAAGAGGAACACAATCGCGTCCCGCTATGAGTCCGCGATTCGCTCGAGAAATGCGCACCCGTCTCTCTCCTTCTCGCTAAACGCGCAGCCGGAAGCAATTAAGCGCGTTCATTGCACCGCATTAGCGAAAACATAGACGAAGCGAGCCAATTTCGCGGGTCTTTTTTTCGTCAGGGGAAAGAGAAAGAGCGAAAATTGCAGCGTTTATTTCCGCCGTGATACGCGGACTCATTTTCTTTCTCCTCTCGCGTTCCTCCGCGTACTCTTGGCACGCTCGAACGTTCATCGCGGAAACGCGAATTTCGTTGATTGCGCTATGCAACAAATTTAATATTTTTTGTGTTCATTGGATTCTGATTATGAAATTATTTGTCGCCTTCCGATAAACTTTTGAGTTACCTGTAAATAAAATCGTTACATACATGTAAAAAAAAAAAAAATAGAATAGTATAGTAGTGAGAAAAATTTGTCACTACTATACTACAACTGAAATTTTTTCTTAAGCTGATGTATATGAATCAAATGAAATTCTGTTACAAGAAAAATTTCTCGTGGTATTCCGCTAGGGTCTCCAACAATTTTTAAGCATGGTTCTCAACTGCCTCGATAACGTTTCTCAAATTAATAAAACACCAGATGGTATCTGTTTCACAGTCCCTTGTGACACTCTATCAAATATTTATAGCACTTTGAACAACAAATCTTAGGCACCCATAATTTGTCTTAATTTTTAATTGATATGATAAGCACCATAAGTCTCAAACAAATTTTAGGTGAAAATCGAACACAAACGTAACAAAACGAATCAGAAAAATTAACACAAGAAATTGACGTTTTGTATTTTTACGAGCAATCTGAATGTTTTGATGATTTTTGTACACGAAAACAATTTTCATGACTGTCCTCGAATAACTGTAACAGAAGGTAAACAAAGAAAGATTCCCGTTATCTTTTTTTTTGAGACGTGATATGTAAATACAATTTTGATTTATACCTAACGCAAATTGTCATTCGGAGTATGGATGATTTTTTTGCATAGCGTTGCCGGTGAAAACAATCACCGAGCTAATCACGCAGCGCTTAATTTTCGCCAGACTGATGAATTTTTTGCAATCGCAGGTGTTAGCCAAACAGCAGAACATCGTGAGGCCGATGGTCTTGGAGGATGGCAACACGACACAGGGTAGCGGAAACGAGAACGCAGTCGCCGGAAATGGAGGAATACTGAGCGAGGCAGCTCTCGCACACGCGCCAACGCTGACCGAGCGCACGCTTCACGAGCACGGCGTTCCTCTAGCTCAAGCAATCAGACAGGTACTGCTTCGTGTTCGTTACAGTTCGTTTCATAAATTTGGAAGGCTATTTTTTATATCAAAATGGAGTTAATATTTTTTTTATATCTCGATCAAAAGTATGTACTTTTAGCTTTGATTTAACCCTTTCAGGACCATAAGATTTCCAAAACTAAATATGCCAGTAAAACACAATGTTTTAGCTGTTGTGGGTGTAAAATAAGAGGATATCACAAAAAGAAAAGAATTAAAAAAAAAAGACAGTTTGACAGTTCTCCTTTTTTATTCGTTCAGACACACATTTGCTTCCTTGGACACACGTTTTATTTTGATATTCAGTAAAAAAAATATCGATTCAATAATTGAACAATCGATAACGATTTTTGTAGAAAGGAAAAATATTTCCCTTTGGCATGAAAGGGTTAAGGCAGAAAGTCTAATATTTATGCTCTACAAGAATTACTCATACAACTTTTTGGCCTTGTAGTGTATATACCATTCCAAATAAATATACTATTCTCAATAAAATTAAAGGGACACTTGTAGTTGTATCTCGGCTGAAAATGATCGAATCGAGCAGCTGTATGAACTTGGCACCCGACTTTCGAAAAAATGTATTTTTTTTCGTGCATATGACTTAGAATCGTTTGTAGTGGAATGTAGTGAACATAGTTTCGTTTGTAGTACGTTCAATTACGAGAAAAAAAAAATTTTTGTTCCATGCAAATGGTTTAGAATTGTTTGTAGTTGATTGTAGTGAACATGTTTTCGTTTGTAGTAAAATGAACTTAATTATAATCATTAAAATCAATTTAGTGTACCCGCGTCAGGCTTTAAAAACGAATAATAAGCAAAATAAGAACGATTTCGTGTTACTACAAACGATTTGGAGTTGTTACACATGATTTGGAATTACTACAAACGAATTTTGAGTCACTACAAACGATTTCCAGTCACTTCAAACAATTTGGAATTACTACAAACGATTTTTGAGTTACTACAAACGATTTAGCGTTATTACAAACGATTTTTGAGTTACTACAAACGATTTCCAGTCACTTCAAACAATTTGGAATTACTGCAAACGATTTTTGAGTTACTACAAACGATTTCCAGTTAGTACAACTGGAACTCGTAACTGGAAATCGTTTGTAGTAACTCTAAATCGTTTGTAGTTACTCAAAAGTCGTTTGTAGTAACTCTAAATCGTTTGTAGTAACTTAAAAATCGTTTGTAGTAACACGAAATCGTTCTTATTTTGCTTATTATTCGTTTTTAAAGCCTGACGCGGGTACACTAAATTGATTTTAATTATTATAATTAAGTTCATTTTACTACAAATGAAAATATGTTCACTACAATCATCTACAAACAATTCTAAACCATTTGCATGGAACAAAATTTTTTTTTTTCAAAACTCGGGTGCTGGGCCAAAATTTTTTTTTTTTTGTAATTGAACGTACTACAAACGAAACTATGTTCACTACATTCCACTACAAACGATTCTAAGTCATTTGCACGAAAAAAAATACATTTTTTCGAAAGTCGGGTGCCAAGTTCATACAGCTGAATCGAGCAGGTGATCATTTTAGAAGATTCAAATTTTAAAATGATCACTCAATCGATTGAGATTGGTTATTTTTAGCTGATTATGAGATACAGTGATTTGAAAATATGCCGTCTGAAGGTCCTTTCGATTGATGATTAGAATGAAGTAATTTAGAATACATACCAAAAAAAGGAAAAAATAAGGTTAAAACGTGGAATTGGTATTATTTGAAAGAGTATTTGTTGAACTAAATAAACTGTTAGTAATATTCAATAATATTAATGAATTCCAAAATGGTAAACGGAGCATGAAAACACAACATTTGTGTACTCTTATCCACTGAGTTCGATAAGAGTACGCATAATTAAATTTTAACAAAAATGACACCAATTTCCGAATAATTCGAACATTTTTCATGTCATTAGGTTTCGCACTGCCAGTATTGTATATTTTTTCACGCCTTAAACTCTCGCAAATTTTTTATGATCCCAATTTCGACTTTTTGCAGTGTTGAAACATATACATTTCCTTTTTTGCTTCAACTTCTCGCTTTAATTCATATTTATTAGAAGGATCAGTGATAATATCAGTTTTTTTTGCTCACTCTCATATGACTTCACCTTCTAAGCAAAAATATGAAAAACTGGCCATAATTGCAGTAAACGTCAAGTATGAACGTATCAGAACGAAAATGAGTTCAAAACTTACACGGTTATACAGTTTTTTTTCACAAATGTATCATATAACGTAGTATTATTGACTGGAAAATGATAGAAATAAATGAGAAAAAATGTGTTTGATTTTAAAATCACGAAGTTCTGTTATTACAACGACAAAACAATATCTTTTTAATTATAATTCATTTATTGCTTATAACTCTAATTGTTGTCAACTCGTACTATGTACGTCTATTCGTACTTGTGTACTCTTACATTTCACCCTGAATTTTTTTGAAATTTTAAATCACAGTTTCGTTCTCTGTGCATTTCTTATGTATTCTATTTTTCCGCTACGTTTATATCGTTTAAATATTCTCAGCTTACTTGAAATTCACGCGTAATAAGTTTAATCTTATTCGAGATTTATCGGGATTACTTTGCAAAAGTCGCGCACAGACTGAAGCATTTGAGCGCGCATGAACGCGACCCGTTGATAACTGGTGCGTTGAAAGATGTTTGCACGAAACTTTGTGTGTTTGATTTGGACGAAGATTCATTAATAACAAGTGTCGAATACACACGAATGTATGGCATTCGTTTGATATCAAAGAGCTATTACTTACTTCAAAAAAATTTGAAACAGTTTTAATACTTGTAAAGAAAACTACTTTTTTTAAATAACAAGATGAATCAATCGTATAAAAGTTCATACATATAACTTTGTATAAATTTTCAAATTTGTACGTGATTTAAGGGGCACAACTAGTGTGACAGCCAGAAAAAAAGGAGATTTTTGGGAATTTTTTTAAAGAAAATTATTGTGTGGATCGTTCTGAAATCTATAGGGTACATTTATACATATTTCAACAATATACAGAAAAATTTTCAGACGAAAAAAATTGAATATTTATGGAGATGTATGCGATTTCCGACGGCGCTGAAAAAAAAGGTCCTCCACTGCTGTAGTGATGATTCCGGCCCTCCTCGTGAATAAAACGAAAAAAAATTCTCAGTAAACTAGAAGATATTGTCCGTACAATGATTCTAGGTCAAAAAGAATCATAAATTGACAAAATGGCGGTGTTTTTAGAAAAAAAAAACGTTTAACCCAAAATTTTGATTGTTTTTGGCTTGCCAAAATTCTATTTTGATCAGATCAAAAAACTAGAGGGTCATTGTATGGATATTTATATACAGAACATGCGAACAAAATTTCAAAGGACTCGGATAAGTCGTCTTCGAGTAATCACTGTAGCAAATTCGAAAAATGCGCTTGAAGATTAGCTACTGCATCTAAACACTGCCCAGTGGTTACTCTTTAAATGGCTGTAACTCAAAATCTATTTGAGATAACGATTTGATATTTTAGGATGTTATTCTCTTAAGTATAACCCATTGTACGGAGAAAAATAAATTGGCATATTTTCACTTTACTCCATATTCTGTGTAATAATTATAATGAAATTTTCAGTTCGAGACATGGTGGTCGTCTTTGACGTGTATACCATCCGGCACATCGCCCCGTTTCGTCGTCGACGGCCAGGCGCCGATAAGGCAGTGCTTGCATCCGGAGGCGTGGAACAAGGGCATCGAATTGCCCGAACACTACTGTACCTTCTACGACCTACGCAAGGAGTTCGTAGCCTGCTACTCGTCGCACGGCGAGCTTGCTACTCTTGGAATTCAAGAAATGCTACAATGTATCCTTTCAAACTGAACAATTCAATCGCAATGTAATTTGGCTAGATACGTTAATCTCCTGTTGATAAAGTCGAACAAAATCGTACCTGTGGCATTAAAATGGGGATTATTATAAACTAAAGCATTAGATGTTCAATAGATTGATCGTAGACAGTCAATTGGACTGGTTTCAATGTAAATCTGCTACTGAAATCAAGAAACTTGGTAGAGTTCATTTGAATACATTATGAAAATAGTATATTGCGTATCAAGGACGTGAAGAATGCGATTTTCAACGAGTGCGAGAACGCAGCTTTTTGTACTGTTTTTGGCAACGTAAAATTACAGATTTTTCGCCCACTTCAGCGTGCAGAAAAGGAACAAGGAGCAAAATGTGTGATTTTACGTCGCCTAAACGTACGAAGAGTCAAGTTTTCGAGGCAGTCGGTCAAAGAAAACATTCTGGTTCTAGAACCACCTGTTGCTTTCTCTCGAAGGGTAAAACAGAACCTCGCTTTATCGACCGAGTCAGTCTCGGAATTTCCATTTTGCAATACACAATCGGTGCGTTTTAGAATAACGAGTAATATCGAAAATTTTGAAATCGTTCGGCGAAATACGAGTCAGCTGAAAATCGTGGAATATTTCTCGAAAGCAAACTCGGCGTTTTCGGTCCGTCAGGCGGCGCGAGCGTCGATATCGTCCGAGGCGCGAGATCCCGGCGACGACGACCAATCGTGAATGGTCGGTTGCACGAGCACGCTGTCGGTGCGGTTTGTCGCGAGAAAAACATGATAAACGGGAGTCGCGAGTAAGTAACGTCGTCTACGAGGACTCTCGCGAGGTCTTACGGTCGAACTACAGTGCCGAGGAAGAAGACAGAGCGTTCGGGTGGCGCGGCGAGTGGCCGAGTGCAGTAGAATCCTGAATGAAAATTCTGTGTAGCCGGTGAAAGTTGTGCACGGAGGATTAGACGAGTAGAATTGATTTTAATTGCAGCCGTCACCATATTAAGAGTTTGATCGGACGAGCCTAACGAGGTACATCGAAATGGTCGTTGCTACGCTTCTCCTCCTCCTCCTCCTCCTCCTCCTCCTCCTATCGTCTCAATGCTGACACGTTACGAAGGAATGTTTTTTTTCCCCCGCGAGACCGTTCCAAGATTTTTCCTTATCGCCGAGACGCTTCTGGGGTTCTGTTTTACACGTTATCTCTCTTCTCTTCTGAAGAGACGAAAATTTATCTCGTACGGGTAAATCCGTCGCTGGGATTTTTGCGAGCAAAAATCGATACAGGCACGGCATTGTCGTGTGCCGATGAATCGCGTGAACGGAAATACGCGATAAACTCGAAACGGCAGGTGCCAGGCGCGGTAATCCGATTCGCGGGCTCGCGGCTGATCCGCGACGAGGTCGGGCTCGCCGTTAATAAAACAAAACCACCTGTTGCTGTTCCCGATCGATCGCGAGGAGTCGCTTTACCTTTTGTTTATCGTAAAAAAAAAAAAAGAGGAACGCTCGCAATCGCGACGCGTTCTAATGGTCCAATGTCCGCGACGGGACTTTACAGTTTGCACAGCTGTCGGATTCGCCGATCGGCTCGCGTTATTTTACGCGAAGAGATGTCAGCGATAAGACCGAAATAACACCTTCGATGCAGCTCGTCGATCGAAACTGCAGAATAATCGAAATATTCTTCACGTCGGGTTGAAATCCGTTTAACGGTACTGCGAATTCCTGCGATTCGAAAGAATATTTTACGACCGTTTTATTTTCCCCCCACGGGCATTATGGCACGCAGTGCGGGAATGTCAAACTTTCTGCACATGTAGTTTAACAGACTGTTTATTTATAACGTACGAAAGTTCGTCTTAACACTTAACAAACGGGTCGAATCTGCTCTGTCTTTCCTAATCTCCGGGCATTTTTCAGGGGAATTAAATAAACATGAATGTATGGATATAAAACCCTCAAAAAAAAAGAAAAGAAAAACCCTGATGCAAGATACTAAAAATTCATGCAAAAACGTAGATCTTCGTTGAGTGTTAAGGCAGAAAGTCTAACATTTGTGCTCTGGTAAAATTATTTTGCTGAGCTTCGGCTCGGATATCATGGCACGCAGTGCAAAAATGTCAAACTTCCTGCCTTTGTAACGCAATATACTATATTTAATTCTTTGCACTCTGAACCACTCTGAACTTTAGCTAACAATTATTTTTATTTTCATACAGTTAGAGAAAATATTAAAGGGTCACTTTTTTCGATAAAAAATGAATCATTTTCAAAATTTAAAAATCTCAACAAATTTTAACAATTGTTTGAGGAAGTTACAGCTATTTAAATACGATTCATTCGTAATTATAATATCTTCACGCTTATGTTGAAATGATAGTAGTTATTAGTCAGCCATAATGAACTTATTTCTCAAAGTCAATAATTTTGTCTTTTAGTGGAGTTAGTGTTTTGAACACAGTTTTTACCGAAAAAAATTATCTCTTGACATTTACTCTGAGTGTATTTTGATTTATTATTTTTTAATAAGTTAATTATTCATAGACACTAATAAACATCGAATGTTCTAAACGGGGACAGTGGAGTGCAAAGAGTCGAGCTTTGAAAAAAAAATCAAAACATTCTTGATTCGATCCGACGAAAAGGTTAAAGTTTTAAAATGACTAATTTCACAAGATGAACGAGTTATAAAACAAAACGTTTGTAGAAATGTCGAAAGTGCTCAAATTTCGAACGGGTAATATCGCGAGCGTTGCTTGTTTAATCCAAGTGTCACAGTTAAATGATGACTCGGTAAATCTCGAGGAGAGAGCAAAGGTATGAAGATCGTGGCGAGATTCGCGGACCGAGTCTCGGTGTGTTTATCGAGGGTCCGCTGGGTTTAAAGGTCAGACCTGTCGCGATAATCGGCGAAACAGTTGGCGATATTCGAGTCCAATTTCTTAATTCCCATTTTCGCGAGCTTAGCCACTCAATGAGGATTATCTAGCCAAATTTACATCTGCGATTCTCTCAATAGAAAGCGAGAGATTATCGCCGTCTTTCTTATCTCGTGTTGTTGTGTTTCTCCTTGATCGATCGACAGATTTCGGATTCCCACCGGACACGGAGAACGATTTCCATGTTAAAGAGATACAGGATATGGTCACTGTGATACAGAGGATGATCAAGGACGGTAAGGACGTAGAATTTGTTGAAAAAACGGCAAGGAACACGTTCGGAAAAAACATTGACTCGATTCTTCGTCAGTGTGCGTGTTCGCTTTCCGTGTAATGTTATGACCAGTGCGAGCATGCTGCACTTCTTATCGCAGTGGTACTCAAACCTCGACTTCATCTCTCTTGAATATTTCAAAACTCAATCCTATAAACTTGAGGAATTTTTCTGGATAGGAATACAGGAAAAAATTAGTGTTCTAGTGTTAAAGAATGTGATTTTCAACGAGTAAAAACTTAGCGGGCGAAAATGTGATTTCATGCCTTCTAAACGGATACGAAAAGTCAAGTTTTCGAAGCAGTCGATCAAAAAATAAATAACATTAACGTTAACATTAACATTAACATTAACATAAACATTATATAAATGTTAATAATACACGTTACGTTATTGGTGTTAACGTTAATGTTAATGTTAATGTTCTGAATTATATTAAAAATGATAATGTAGACTCTAGAATTCAGCAAAGACGGTTTTGAATAATTTTTCGAACGACCTATTCGACTCGGATGATCGAAGGAAGGGGGATAAACAATCTCAATCCACAGCAAAGCGTACGTGACTGGAGACGGAGCTCGTCGTGATTTATTCATGCTGACGTTTACCCGCACCGACGTTGCAATCCCGTTTTGTTTGCCGATTTCGCGGGAGACGTGCTTATACGGATATATCGGGTGGGATTAAGCGGAATGTCGATTCGCGCTCGAATAATTCACCCATCGCGCTGACTAATTAAGTCTCCTCGCTCGATAGCTAGAAATCGGAGACGCATTCCTCTTTCGTATTCCCGGACAAACCGGAATCGCAGTTTCCTACCCCGCAATTTTTCTTTCCGCTCGAACCTGCAGAGAATTATTCCATTTTTCCATTTTTCGTACGTCCAGTTTTTGTTTTTTCGAATTCGTCATCTGTCGAGAAACTTGCTGCTCGGCGGGTAATTATTCGTTATTTTTTTTTCGATGTAACCTTTCCACAGCACGTGTCGTATACAGTCATCGCGAAAACCAAAGGTTGGAAAGGAATTTGAGTTTAGAGTAAATTCTCGTTTTATAAATTGAAAGTCGAGTATAACGTAATTCGAATTGAATATGTATGTATGAAGATATGTAATTTTTTGTCTGAATAATCCCCACATAGAGAAGTAAACTATAATAATAAATCAAATAAAATTAATGATTAATGATTTTAAAATTAATTTTTAAATCAACGAAGCAATTAGGCGTTTAGAATCCTAAATTTAACAAAACAAGTGAGCTATGTTGAATGAGAGTAGTGGAGATTTAATAATTAATTTAAAATTGAAGCAACTCTTTAAAAGACGAATTATTTGTGAAACAACGAATTTCAGGTATCTTTTTTTGTTTACAAAATTCTATCTGTATTTTGTTCCCGCGACATGAAGCTTTTATTATGTCCGTTGTTTCCCTACGATTGGCACGAACCTGAGGTGTCGATATCGCTCTCGAATCGATAGCGTCGTCGGGGCCGGTTGGTTTTGGCTTACGAAAGCTCCATCGAATCTTATCGTTCGTTCTCGACTTGCGTAATTCGTAAACAGGGTGAATCTTTTCTAAAACTCTTGGCGTTAAATAAATTACGTACCGAGTTTATTACTGCGCTCGCGTCGTCGTGAAATAACAGACGAGAGATAGTCTGAGAAATTGTTTACACATTCCTCGGAATCTTCCCAACCAATCTCCGATGCATCCGGATTAGATTACCCTTGTTAATGATGGTCTTCTTGTGATTTTAGGACACATTTTCCATAATGTGGAAGTGGTCAACCTTGTCTTGGAGCCAGGTCTATGGTGAGTTTTGAGAAATTTATCTGTTTCTGGGAAATCTATTCAAATTCTAAAACAGAACCTAGCATACTCTGATTTAATAAATAAATTGTTATTATTGTTTCCAATGATAATATTTTAGCAAATATTTATACTTTATAATTCTAACACCTATGACACTAACACCCTAACACTAACACACGAAATCTGAAGTCGAAAGTAGCTTATACTGATACAATCAATATATTACTATTATTATTTTTGACAATAATAGACATTCAAGTGAATATTTAACCTCATCACCATGTTATCTAACACCCTAACACTCTAACATTAACACACGAAATCTTAAGCTGAACCTAGCTCACTCTGATCTAATTAGAACATCACTATTATTATTATTATTTGCAATAATAATAGATATTCAAGTGAATATTCACATTCTATTATCTAACATCCTAACACTAACATGCGTAATCTTGAACCGAACCTATATCACCCTAATTCAATAAATATATTACTATTATTATTATTTGCGAAAATAATACATATACGAGTGAATATTCGATTCGATTCTCTTGTATTTTAAGTAAAATAAATAAAGAAATCAAACAAGATCCTTTCCGATTCAGTGCTGAATAAGTATTTATTATTCGACACCTACGGATCTCAAGTTATTGCTGAAATATTAAAAAATGCTCAACTTTGTTCGCAGTTCAAAAGACGAAGAAGTCGACAACGACTGCGTAGTACGAGCACGAGGTCTACCCTGGCAGTCGTCCGATCAAGATTTAGCAAAGTTTTTCCGCGGATTAAATGTGGCCAAGTGAGTATTCATTTTTTCATTACTATCGTTAGAAAAGAAAATTCTACGCGATCTAACTAAACTTTCACTATCTCTGCGCAAGCTACCGAGACTGATTCAAGGAAGGTAACGATACAAAAAAAAATTCATTTTTTTACCCTAGAATCTCGTTCTACGAAGCGAGACTAGCAATGATATAAATCGTATGGGACTCGAAAAAGAAATACGAAACGAGTTTCCCAGAAAATCTCGACCGTCGCGACGGCAGGGGCGGTTCAAGAAAATTTTTCACCGCTAATGTCACGTACGAGATTATCGATAAGTGTTATCTCGGGTCGACGCGAATCCCTATTCGCCGTTACGTATTAGTTTTGAAGAAGAAAAAAAGGCAGGGGTCAAGAGCTATAAAATATTAAAGCTCACGATATGACTACTTTCAATATTTAATTTTCTTTGTTTAAGGGATCATTCCGGTTTAAATGTTTAAAAAAAAGCATAAATAAATTTTCCTAAGTAAAAAATAAAAAATATTTAGGTTCAGTATGAATTTAGCTTCCGCATATTCTACTGATAATAACATTTATCATTAATAACAATGGAGATTTGAGAAAAAATGAATGAAACTGACATTCTTTTTCATTGTTTGTGACCCAAAAAAATTAAAATTTGAATACGGCAGTAGATGCGCCAAAACTATTCATATGTAAATTATGTGGTTAAAATTCAATACAATCGGTTCAGTAGTTTCAGAGATATCGACCAGAAAAACACTATTTTAAGAAAAAAGTTTTTTTTTTCAAAGGTAAATTTTTACTTGAAGTTAACCAACAATGCCAAGACCATGAAAAATTTCTTCAATAAATTCATTTTATTATAATACTTTGGGTTTTATGAGTACTTATGGGCCATTCGAGGTCAGATTTAATGATTTAGAGGAGAGGGGGGCAAAATGGGCCCCCATAAAATTTGGAAGGCCTCGAAAATTTGGAGCAAAGTGGGCAAGGAGTATTTTTTGCTTAAGGGGCCCACTTCGCTCCCCCTCCCCCTTCTCCTATAATTAATCTAAAAGTGATGTACAAATATTTTTTATTAATATGATATATATATATCTTTTTTAAAGTTTTTTAAAAGGGCATATTCAGGTTATTTTTTATGATTCATCTTCATAGTGTGAATAGCATGTATACATTTGAAAATGGATGATTGACTAGTTCCAAAAAAGACCCACATTTTTTTTCAATTTTTGGTTTGAAATTGAATTTTTAAATCAGAATAAAACCTCAAAAAATTCTTTCGATTTCTAAAATTGAAAATAAAAATTTTCAGGGGTGGTGTAGCACTGTGCCTTAGTTCCATGGGAAGAAGAAACGGCGAGGCTTTAGTGAGATTTGTGAGTAAGGAGCACAGAGACATGGCGTTGAAGAGACATAAGCACCACATTGGGCCCCGTTACATCGAGGTAACGAAGGCCTCAGGTGAAGATTTTGTACGCGTTGCGGGAGGCAAAAGTGGAGAAGCTCATGCCTTCTTATCACGAGGTGCACAAGTTATCATTAGGATGAGAGGGCTGCCCTACGATTGCGTCGCTAAACAAGTGGTATGTATCCTCTCGTATGAAAATCAATGTAAGAAGAATATTAAATTTGAATTTAAATTTTTATTTTTATTTAAAATTTTGAATTTAAATTTTTTTTATGGAAAATTTGTGTAAAAAAATGAACAATTTTTTTATGATACACTCCTCAAAAAATTAAGGGGACTGATTTTTAAATGGCTATATCAAAATTCAAATTATCAAATCCAATCGTTAAAGTAATGTTGAAATTAAAATTTTCCAGATCATTCTTTAATTGAGACAGGCGCACTCGTTTAAAAATACTTAATAATAATAATATTATAATATATTATATTATTATTATTTATTAATATTAATATTAGTATTGATTTTTAACAATTATTAAGATACTTTTTGCTGAAGTTTGAAATAACACACCGTTTCGTTTTACAGTTAGAATTCTTCCAATCTGGTCAAAAACCATGTGAGGTTCTTGACGGCGAAGAAGGGGTCCTATTCGTAAAGAAACCAGATGGTCGAGCAACAGGTGACGCGTTCGTACTATTCGCAAAAGAAGAGGACGCGGAAAAGGCGATTAGCAAGCACAGAGATTGCATAGGAAGCCGGTACATCGAGCTATTTCGTAGTACGACTGCTGAAGTCCAACAAGTAAATAAATTTTCAACCAGCATAACATTAAAGATATCGCAAATGTGGAATGACAATTATTTTTTTCTTGCTCGTAGGTTTTAAATAGGGCGATCGATGATCCAAAATTGCACACGTTACCACAGTTACCGCCCCTGCATCTTCCCCAGTTGCACCCCGTCTTTCCACAATACGCAATTCCATCTAGCACGCGAAAAGATTGTGTCAGGTTACGCGGTCTGCCTTACGAGGCGCTGGTCGAGCATATTCTCGAGTTTATGGGTCCCCATTCCAAGAATATTGTGTACCAGGGAGTTCATATGGTGTACAACGCCCAGGTAAGTGAATTCGAATTCGTATCTCATCTGTACCCATTTTGGAAAAAGTTTCCTCATGGTGCTCGTTCCTGTAGTGTCTTTCATTTACATACAAGAGTCGAAAAATGAGATTTATTTAAAATCTAAAGAGAGAATAAAATGAGGACAGAAATCGAAAAATCAGACTCATTTAAGATAAAAAGTAAAAAAAAAGAAATGTAAAGTAAGAGTGAAATGAGAGCAATCAATTGTAAATGTTAACTTGCTAATGCACAACCTTATACTTAATCAGGTCTTGTAGATCAAAATCAGGACACGAAGGTTTTATTTAAAAATTATTATCATTTTATGACTAACAGGATCTCACACTTTAAATTAAAATTTATTAAACAAAAACAATATTCATTATTAGGTATAATAGTGAATTAGATTTTCGAAAACTTCTTCTGTTTCAAAGTGATATTTTTAAATCTTGTTTTTGACTCGAAACGAATTAAGTACTAAATCTTTACTTGTGGGTGTCAGTAACATGCTTAACTCTTAGACAGCCAGCATTCTCTCTGGAACCATAACTGATTATCTTAATTCCTCTAAACAATTTCAGTTTCTATTTTCGATACATATTTTTTTTATTTTCATCCAAATATATAGATTTCATAACAAGATCAATTTCTTTATGATTTTAGTTTTTAATCTTATTTTATTATTTATTCTTGTTCAGATATGATTCTCAATGCAAACAAATCAACATGATTTGCCAAGATATGCATACAATAATTTTTCAGATTTGATACTATAAAGCTTGTACCTAAAATATCTGACTGTCTAAGGGTTAAATAATAAGAGACCCGTTCCCATTTCACGCATACTAAAAGTTCTCGTCTGGGCCGGTAGGGCCAGCCATCGGGGGAAGCTTTCATTCAAATGGACAGTGAAAACTCTGCCTATGCCTGTGCGTCTCAGCGGCACCATCAATACATGATCTTCGGGAAGAAGCAGAGATACATCGAGGTCTTCCAGTGTAGCGGACACGACATGCGTCTGGTGTTGACAGGTGCGGTAAATCAGCCGTCGATCAAGGCAGTTCTGTCACCTGGTACGTTAACCGCGCAAACGACACCTGCGGTAGCTCATCCGTCGCAAGCTGCGCCTGTGCAAGCTCCGCTAGCGCAGCAAGCCCCACTCTGGGACATCCATGCGCTCGTACAGGCGCAAGCTCAGGCCCAGGCCCAAGCTCAGGCCCAGGCCCAAGCGCAGGCCCAGGCCCAAGCGCAGGCACAGGCCCAGGCGCATGCTCAGGCTCACGCCCAAGCCCATGCTCAGGCTCAGGCCTTCCGTAACCAGGATTTCTGGTTGATGGCACTCTCCTCCAATCCACCACCTACCCCTACCACTCCCGCTTCGCCCACCTCTGCCACGAGCAAGACTCTTGCCCTTCCCGCTCCCGGTCAGCATCACCACTTGCCCACATACGCAATGGGACATCAAGCTGCAGCAGCGGTCGCCGCGGCAGCTGCTGCCCAGCTTCCCGTCCCCCAAGCCACCCCCAGTCCACTCCTATTCTTCAACGTGCCATCCCGCATACCAATCCTACGCGCACCCACGCCTCACCCTGGCCTACTAGGACCTCTCGTTCACACCGCACCGGTCAATCCCGCGGCCATGCTAGGCCTCAAACGTACCTGGGACAGCACATTCGCCCAAGACGCGGGGAATCCCGTAGCCAAGCGGGCAGCGTGGCACGCTCAACCAGCCCCCACCGCCTTTCACGCACCCGCCCCGACGGCCTCGCCAGGCTTGCCCTATCCAGCTCAATTTTATCCGCAATTGTGATCGATCACTTTCGTTCGAGTTGTAGGCTAGAAAAAAATTTGGTCGACCTGAAATATGCATTCCTATACTGCCAAGACGATATTTTGACAGCTGGGCGAAATCAGTCTAACGATTTGTTAGATAAACCGGTGAATATTTCATGCGAGAGATTTCTCTGCATGCCACGGTCGAAAGTATGTACTTTTAATCGAGGTAAAAAAAATGGTACGTTAAATACAACGGCAGAAATGTCGAATTTTTTTGCCACAGGGCAAAAATTTCGAACATTCTGCGCTTGTAGTGTAATGTACTATTTATTTTCGTCTGACGAAATAACCTTTTGGCAATATAGAATTACGTATTTTGCTTCAACAAAACTTTTTTTCAGTGTACATTTGTTATAACTCGTAGGTCTTACTGGCTATTTTAAAGACATCGTAGCGTTTACTTCACATGGCGAGTCAGAGTTCCTAGCTTGAACTTGTTATTTCCATGCGCTTTTTGGAATGAATACTAATTTGTACAGATTTGTATTTATTTCTTTTTCTACATGTTGTAAGTCTCAAATTTACATCATTTGAGAGAATGAAAGAAAAATAGGTTTTTGAAATTCAAGTCAGAGAATTTTGACTCGGGGCAGCGTTAAAGGCGGAGGGTGGCGTAACTTTACGAATTACTTTCGTATCGCATCCTCGTTTAGATTATAGATGTTTTTTTATCGTGGGTTCTATGCCCGGTTAGTTACATATCAAGAAGCCAGCGTAGCTTAATATGCTTAGTGTCAACAGAATATCGAATGACGAGATCAAGATTAAGTTGTACAGGGTCGTTGAAATTTTTCTTGTTCGTATATTCTCATTAATTTTTACTCTCTCGGTCTAACTTATTGCGTACCTTCGGTTATAGTTACTTACAAATTCCGTGATTCCATTCAGAACGTTCACTTATCGTTGCCCCATTAAGTGGAATTAATTTACTTAATTACGACTTTAGGTCGAGCATTTGGTACTTAAAGTGCGCACAGGCGCTTGCAATTTTTTTGTAGAGTATACAAAATGATAATACTACCGTTTGTTGACCATGACATTTCGTAGGTATGAATATTTCGGTATTCGGCGCGAGAATAGAATAACACAGCGTGCCTTGAAACATTTTTTTCTTCTTGATTCTTGCATATTATACCGCATGCGTCTGTATATAACGTTTTCATACGCACATATTCATTTATTCGCATAAACATATATATAGATAGATATATATATATATATATATATATAAAAGAGATATATAACGATGATTTATATATTTTGCTAGGAAATATTTTATATTAGACTTAAGAGAAACCTGCCCTTCTCTCCGTAGCGAGGAATATTTTTCGATACAGCACAAGCATAAGTAATTTTCTACTTTTCTCGCGAGACAGAAAAATGAGAGAGTATGAAATTCATTAATCGCGTTTCTTGCCCCGATATCTCAAGTAGAATCGGATGACTCGAGGTTGTGTAATGGTAAACGTAGAAACGGATTGGTTTGCATGGCGTGATTTCGAAAGGTACGAGGATTCGCGGTGCTTGTTTTCTCGACACGTGTGTACAATCGATACACACAATTCAACAACCAACCACAAACACGAACAATTCAATCGGAAACAAAAAATATAGGTAATCGGTATTTTGAGATTGGCATCACAAGATTGGCACGAGATACCCTAACCCTCTACTCCTGTATATTTGTACTCCAAACGATCCTTCATCATCCTCACTATCCCTGCGTGTAATTTAACGAACGACTATCCCATCATTTGGAAAGATCGATGTATTTTGTGTTCATCGAATGTGAAAATTTGGCTGATCGATCGACTTCAAATGAGGGAGATTACGCGCGAGCCTTCATTCTTTGCGATTGTATACATTAAGTAGAGCAAGTGTAATTACCGGTAAAGTTCACAACAGCAAATCGCGTTCAGGGATTATATCACAATTATATATCACAGGATCACAATATATCACAACATATCACAATATGTCACAGTATATCACAATTTAACAACAGTGTACACTATTATTCTTTATATCCAGTCGGAAGTACTCACTTTCGAGCAAGATGAAAAAAAAACGAATTTATCCGTGAGCGCGATTCGCAAAACTAGTGAGGGACCCGGCTTAACGATTTCCACAGTTGTATGCTTTTTCAAAGAATAACTTTGGTAACGTAAGATTTCTCGATAGCGATCGTTGTAACTGTTAACGTCGAAAATCTCGACAGAGGTGCATCTTTGGATGTTTTTTTTTTCTATGGGAACGATCACATTTTATGTAAATATTATTTGTATATTTGAAAATTATAAATATCTATTTTAGTGTTATTGGAAAATTTGTCGAAAGAAAAATTCTCCCGAGATGCATCTAAGAAAGAAATGCTGGTGCGTGCGTGACAATTGAGCGGTTGGCTTTCGCCGTTGGAAGTGATTACCCTTTTGATGCTCGATGATTTCGAGTAGGAAGAAGAGAGAAATTAGCCTGGATAACACTTTAGCCTCACAGCTGAACGGTAATACCGAGTTTCGGTATTATCGCATATAGATGCACCCACATTATGCGCTATTTATATATTTTTTTACTCGTACTAACAGCTGGCTAAATTCTAGGCTATAACGGGTGTAACGAGACTATCCGTGCGTTGAATGTTTTTGTCTGGTGTTGTGGTCTTGCTAACATGGTGACTTACAAAAGTGTCGTCTTTTATCCGCATTTATGATTGCAACTTAACCAATCGTCTTTTTTATTATTTTTCCTTCAGACAGACCGCCGCAGAGTTAAACATAAACACCGAAATTGAGTAACGCGTTGTGAGATAACGTCGATCACAAAAAAAAAAAAAAATTCGAGCGGGAAACCGGTGACATTTCGTTTTTTTTCTCATCTCTTCCGGCGAAAGCTAACCACGGTGCAACCACGCAAAATACGATCAATTAACGCAAAACAGGGAGAATGAGAGAAACGGAGGAATACAAAATTTAACCCCCTCTCGCGACCTTGAAAGCTATGGCGTTGATATTTTATAATCAATTTTTGTTTTTTGTTTCTTTAAATTAATTTTTTTGCGTTTATCATTGGGAACGTAGGAAGCTCACGCATATAAATAAACGAATACGAACGCGAAACGCTCGACTCGACGAGAACGACGAGAAAGAAAAGATTGGATGGACTTTTGAAATTTCAGGAAAACCTTGCATTTCAGGATAATGCAACAAAATGCAGTCGCGTCGGGCGGTCGCGTTCCTGTTTACTCACCGATTCTACTTTTTTTACTCGCTGTATAGTTTATACACCTTTTTTTCTGTACAATCGATCGCCAGTATCGATGGTGAACGAATCATGTTTAATAAATGTGCCTTGTGGAGATATATATCTTTGGCTTGCCGGGTTTGGTGGACTCTTACCCTGATTATATTTACCCTTATGATGGTTGTACTTTTTTTTTTATTGTCTCTATTCGACGCAAAGTAAAGCTCAACTCGGCTGGCTCCGAGGAGACGGACGATTTTGTGTGTATGATGGGGAAAAAATTGCAACCACCGTTTATTTTTTTGGTTTACGTTCTATACATATTTTTTTTCACTGGGCTCGCAGGTATCTTTTGGTGTCTACAGATCGAGTTGGAGATATATTTCTGTGTCGTAACTCTTGGTTTTTTTTCTCGCTCTTACTCCCGGCTCTTTTCTCGTCTGTCTCTTACCTTCTGTGTCTAATTGTTCGATCTCGTTCGCGTAATCGCTCTTTCTCTCTCCCCTCTCTCACTCTCTCGCTCTTTTTCACTCTCATTCTCTCTCTCTCTCTCTCTCTGTCTATCCTGCCCACGCATTTGCTCTCTCTACTTAGCTCTCTAATTTTAGTTGTAATTTTTTTTTAATTTTGCAGCTACGGCAAATTTTTGCTTTTTTATTTAGGCAACGTTCGACAGCGCTCTCGATCTTGACTGTCCGCGACATTTTTACAAAACAAAAGATTTTTAAAATTTATTTTTTTTATTCAGGTATAGTTGAAAGAAACTCACGAGCTTTCGAGCTGAAATTTTGTACAGTGTGATTTTTAGTAATATAAAAAATTCCTCAATGGATAAAAATTTGTTTTTATAAGCACTGCAAAAGATGTCTCTCTTTTTTCTACAAATATCACAGTTTTTGACCAAAAATTTTGTAGTATTTTTTTTTCTCATTATAGTACATAAAAACTACTCACGGTAGAAAAATGCATTTTGCATGAAAATGTTCGTCTTGTTGAGCTGTACAATTAATATTTTAAAATTTTTTAAGTACAAACACTAGTTTTTGAGTACTAGTTTTCTATTCATTCATTAACATTTCATTGATATGATTTTGTAACTCAATGATGTAATTTCAGCAATATTTTTTCAACTAATTATTCTGATATTATTCTGAGTTCAATGACCTCGCATGTTCGTATTTACAAATAAGTTTCTGTTCTTTATCGTCTCGAATTTCTCGAGCGAAACGTCGAGCTCGAGAGCCTCTCGATCGTTGCGGAGAGCGAAGTAGCAGTGCGATGAGTACGGATGAAAGGGGAAGGGAATCGAAAGAGAAAGAAAAAGAGTTGGCGAGCGAGGAGATCGAAAGAGAAAGATCGCGAGGCGGAAAACGAAAGACAGGAATGAGCGAACGCGGGAAAAAGAGAGAAAAAATATCTGGGTGAATCTGGTGATTTGGCAGAGGGACGAATACATATATAAAAAAAAAAAAATCAAAGGATCATATATTGACATTGACAATATGTATCCAGCGCGCGAAGTATCGTGCTTATACGCGTAGTGTATGCGCGTGTCACGCGGGTTCGCCTCTTATTGTTGTTACTTTGTTTTTTGCATTCCTCAAATTGTACATCACAGTCGTTCCTTATTTGGTCACGCGCTCTCACGCTCATATACTTGCTGTATACACTATATACGGGACGCAAATTGTGTTTACAAAACAAAAAAAATGGTGCAGTTGTCGATTGCTGTATGGTAGCGGGACCTACAAAACAAAAAATACTAACTTCTGTGCTTCCAGGTAGGCCAAGTCTAAGTCATTATTGCCTCGGGCAGCGGTATTCGTACGGACGTAACGAGAATTCGATTCGATAAACAAAATACAAAATTTTTCATTTTTATAAAAATAAAATAGTTTAAAATGTTTTTTTTTTCAATTTGTCGAATTTTCGTGGAAACCGTACGATTATCGGCTTTAACCATTCGCAGCATCATGCAGGATACAGTTTATTGATATTGCAAATATCAATATGTTATTTGTCATTGTACGTTGTTGTTAGACAAATAGAAAATTGAACATCCGTCAGAATTTCAAAAATGTTTTTCTCTTTTTATTTTACTTCTTTTAATTTGAGCTTTTGTACTGTCTCTCCCGATATATCCAGCATGAAGTTTCGATTGCCAAAAAATCGTTTACTTTTAATCAATTTATAATTACATCAATGGTTAATTCGCAATTAGCTTGCCGTGTGTAGTAATTGGGGCTGGGTAGAATATCTTGAATTTTTTTTTTCAATTTTTTTGAAATTCTTAAAAGAAAATTAAATTTCGTCGTAGGTCTAGTTGTGGTAACAGAACGAACTTTCTCTTTTTTCCACCACTTTTTACGATACATAGCAATGGGTTTCGATTACTCGTTTAGCTGTTTTACGGTTCTTTCTAAAATTAGGGGACACTGATATTGGTATTACGGTTAATCAACTAGATTGTTTCATTTCATCCGCGGTGCTTGGTACATTTGTTCGAAATTACGCGTTGTACAAAATACTCGTTTTTGTTTTGTCGCTTTCGTACGAGCATTTTGTAAAAAAAAAAAAAACAAAGTCGATTCGAATTGATAATTCGAGATGAAGGAATGAAAAAATATCGAGAAATTAGATGTTAGGAGACGACCGTGTATAATAATTCGAGTGTAATTTTTTTAACTATACCCAGTCATTTTTGTTTTTTAATTATTTTTGTTCGATATAGGAGGTAATATGTTGCCACCCCCGTCGTTTGCACCAGGACCGATGTTCCCGCCAGCAGCGGCGATGATGCCGCGTGGCTCTCCTCAGTTCGCAACACCGTATCCACCACCTCTACTTTACTGGCCTTACCCATCGCCGCCGGTTAGCCCGACCAATTATTACAATCCGGCTAACGTAGGCGGTATGCCGGGTATGCCACATCAGACTGCACTGGTGAGTTGAACAGGATTAATCTTTTCGTTCCTTCGACCCCAAATTTTTATTTAAGAACAAAAAAAAATTGATGAAATTAACCTATTCGCTGCCAAGGACGAGTATACTCGTCCTACTTTAAATCAAGTAACTCGGTAGAGTTTCGCGCCAAAGTATAAGAAAAGAAATGAAAAAATAAAAAAAGATATAAAAAATTAATATATTATATTTGTTTTTGAATTAGCAAATTTTTTGTGATCACAAACATAAAAAAACAATAACACTCTAAACATAAATAGCAATGGGAACGACTTCATATAATTTAGGCTTGGCAGCGAATGAGTTAATTAATTAAATTGATTTGTTGTAGAATAAGTTCTACTTTCATCAATGTCAAAATATATGAGCCATTCATTTTGAAAGCGACCCAAGTCTATTTTTCAAAGAAAACTTACTTGGATAGACTGAAAATATAAAGGGTATAGCCGGGTAAGCATGCCAAATCTGCCCCCGTG
>NCVS01001454.1:0-30951 GCA_003055095.1 Goniozus legneri
CATAATGTAATAATATTATGAACTACACATAAAAAATTACATCTATCATCTGACAGAGTACTGTAGATTACTGTCGGAGTATTGTTGAAATATCTTCGGGCATAAGTACTCTAACCGATGTTCCAGCGACTTTGCAGCGTTTGGCCATGAAGAGACGGAAAATAACTGTAGACACACCTGGACCGTAATCTCGATAGACGTATGATATCTGACAAAATGTTACTTGTTTTTAAATATCCAATACATAATAATTATCGCTAGAGATGATAGTTTTTACTTACCTTTTGCCACGTTATACGATTATTCTCCAAACTCAGGGGATCGCTATATTCAATTTTTCTGTTGTTACCTGTATTACTGTTTAGAGATATATCCATCACGCAATATGCTACGTTATCCTCACTATAGTACCATAAGCTGGTCTGTAAAAAAATAACCTTTACAGTTAACGAAAACTTCTTGAATTTTTTATTTGTGGTATTTAATATCAGTGTCGAACTCACTTCGATGGGAGGCTGCATAGTGTCTAAACATTTCCGAGTGAATCCCTCTTCTGCGAATCGTACGGTCTGAAATTTCACATCGTGAAAAAAATTGGAGATAAAACAATGCGTTTTTCCTTCAAAGACTGGATCATCGGGTAAACTAGGAACATTCTGAGGAGGATTTTCTACCGACCATGCATTTGGAATTGCTGAATTATCTCTTGCCCAATATGCCATTTCGTACTCTCCCGAATGGTTTTTGATCAGATTTTTACCAAAAATTTTCTGACTCAGTAGATAGTAATAGTACCAGGGTATATTTCTCATTTTTGATATATTGCGTCCAAGCGCAAGTTCTGCCTTTCTGTGCCAAACGACACCCTGTATCAAATTGCGCCAGGTTTTGCAAACCATATGTAATTTGAATAGTTCATCATGTTCGACACAAATAAAAACTTCGATTAATATTTCTTCCGGTAAGTATGTACCGGCAAGGATCAATCCATTGTAATTTCTCACACCACGAGCCGCACGCTTCGCCATCATGATATTTCCAAATTCACCTGGAATGACAAGTTAGAAACTGTAAATATTAAATTCTTTCAATACAGTAGAACTCCTAAATACTTGGGTCATTTAGTTTCGGTTTCCCTTACATAGGTGGAGCTTATTTCCCTCAGTTCTATTATCTTCTTATTTAGCTTCTCAACGCACTTGTGTAGAATGAGACAGAAAAACAAACGGGAAAACAAACAATGACACTTTCTAAACAGTTTACGAAGGTTTGATGACAGCCTCGAATTCGTAAAACTTTTGTCCTCGATGGTTCGAGTATTTAGAAATTCTACCTGATTTTAAGTTTTATGGGATGCCAATCCCATCAGTTCCACATTCGACTCGCGCGATTTCGGGTGAAGTCACTATTATAACAAATTGAAAATTCTCTATTATCAGTGCTGATTTATATGTTATAATTATCTTACCGTGACTACTACTGCTTACTGCACCTGTTTGTCCTAGGATCAAGGAATACCCACTGAAAACTGCAATGGGTTTATAAAGACCTTGAGAGAAAGTAAGAAAGGTAAGGTTTACGGAAATAAGGCATATACCTGTAATATCATTACAAAAGCCTCTACCTAACAGCTTGAAGTCGCCGCGATTTCCGGTTGACACCATTCACCCTCGGAGAGTGCCTAGTCGCTGCAGAATAATTATTGCACAGACTAGCATCCGAATTTGAGAATTTTCAATTTGTTACACTATTTAACTAATAATTTATAACAGTGTTAACTTCCACAAAATCGCATTTTATGTTATCGAACACGATACTTAGCGTACATAATTCATTAGGCATAAAGTATCGAATGAATCTACCATTTACAGTTTGGACCTTTTTTTTTAAGTCAATTTGGAACATTCGTGATGAAAAGACTCGTAATTTTCATATGTCTTTAGTAGACACTGGCGAGGTCCTTTGTTACTTGAATGGGGAGTTGAGCGTGACTACAAATAAGTTTCAGAAAATTTCATAAAAGGATTGTATGATTGACTTTGTTCAGACTACCACGTCATTTCTAGATTTCTTCTCTTTAAAAGTCGTTTCCTCGAAGGAAATGTGTCCTTTAAGGGTGAGTTCGGGTAAGCACTCGACTACGTACCGAGGATAATAAATTATCTGTTTTCGATAGGAGAGAATTTGCAACAGAAAATACAAGAAAATAGGCAAGTACTTGAGCACGTGCAATGAAGTTAAGAAAAAAAAGAATAAAAAATTAATGTTAGTGAAATTAGTGAATATTTTTTATTTATTAACTATTTATTTATGGAAAAAATTGGAAAAAATGAGAAATGTAATAACACGAATACTAAAAATTTTCATATGAATAATGTATATAGTTCAATTACATATATAATTATGTAAATTAAAATTTCATTCCCTGCTTTTATTCATATCCTTTCATACATAAATATCTCTCTTGATTAGATACGGACAACGCTTATGATTGAATAAAGATAATAATGCAAAGAAGTAAGGAAAAAGATAAATTTTATTATAAATTTTATTACAAGTCATAATTAAGAATTTGTAGTAAAAAAACCTCAGATCTAAGGATCTCTCATCAGTCAAACTAACATAAGAAAATAAAAAATATTTCAGAGTTACATCATTTGTGTCGAGAATATTATATAATAAACAAACTACCCTGTCTACTCAATTCAAATTTGTTAAGAAATGATGCTTGATGCGAGTTATGGTATAAAATTGGTAACTCATCTTAGGAAGGAAACTAGTGTTACAAACTTGTGTACTACATAATTATGCAGATCGTGAGAACAGAATAGCATATTCTGTAAACCAAGCCATACAATTTTTTATAAATATTTCGCCAATAACACACTTATACAGCAAATTTATCTGCATTTTTACAAATATTTCTACATTTCAATATGAAACGATTTTATTCAAAGAAGTATTGAAAATTCGCGGTAACATTTAACGAATGAAGTAGTAACAAACTAATTATTGATATATTAACTACACATAAAATATTATATATTTCACCAATACAGAAACTATTTTTTTTTTTTTGTTTACATATAAAATATGCTTGTATGGAATTTCGTAATAGAGTAAAACATGTATAATAAAATAAAATTTCTTCATAACCATTGGAAGCCCGCTTCAATGAAAATAAGAATCGTTTTCACGAATTGATCGGCAGCTAATTTGATGTTCTTGAAAGCTATCAAGATAACTAAATAAGCTGCAATGCAGTTCGTTACACAGAATTCTAGCCATCTGTTTGAGGAAACGGGTAAAATCGTGGATTTGTTATATCTTTGAAGATTGTTAACGAGTATGATCATTCATTATTATTAGAACAACTTTCGGGGAAGAAAATGTCGATAATTTCTTTAGATCTTGAGCGAATACCTTCATTTTCATGATATTGCAGATTCAATAATTTTGTAGTGATTTCCATTCTTGTAGCAGTGATTTGTTTCGTCGCATTAAGTTTTTTATCCCTTCTTGTCCTTCTCAAAACGGTAAACAAAACATCAAGAACGACATTAACGGTCGCTGGATTTTTACTGCCAAGTTTATTGCGTAAAAGTCTGAGAGTGTCTGCTAGAAACGATGGTGATATGTGTTCAGCAGAAGCGTCGTCTATAAAAGTTTGCAATTCAACGATATGTTCATAAGACATTTCATTTTCGGCCTAAAAAAAAAAGATATTATTTTCCATTCGTTCTTTTAAGTCCGATGTGAACTACCGAAAAAGTCTTCAGATGATCAACTAATGTAGGGTATCGTCCAGAATGGATTTCTTTACTAATTTCTTTGACACCATCATCGACTACAGTGTGACAGATCCAGGCAGCCTGATTCGCGATTGTCGTGTGATGTGACTTTCTTAAAGCGAACACATATTTCATCGCGCCTGATTCGATTAGAACGTCCTTTTTGGAACTATCGTACTTCAAAATATTTTCGATGGCGTCCAATATTGGTTCGATCACGTCGGTGTTATCATATTCCAACAAGCTTACTAATTTCGGTAGAGCTCCACATTCCAAAACCGCTTCAATTTCTTTTTCTTTTTGATAAGTTAGGTACGAAAATGCTCGACAAGTATCAACTACCATAAATAAAATAAAACTCTTATGAAATTTCAAAAACGCATTTTGTTAAATAATTTAATTTCATTACATAATCTAAAAAAAGTAATAATCTATTTCTCAGGTTCTTACCGAGAATGTCTTTGTCAGAATGGTTTAACAATCTGGCCAAATGCGGTAGAATTGATTTAATTATTGTCATAGACGTAAATTGATCCTTTATGTCGAACGATATAATATTTCCTATTGCGCACAAAACTGGTTCCAGTATGTCCATATCATCGACTTCCAAAAAGCTAATTAATTTTGCTACTACTCCTAATTCTACAATAATTTGGATGTGCTGTTCTAGTTCGGTCAGATACGAGACCACTCCGCAAGCAATGGCTATCGCAATTAAGAAAATTTCATATTAAATTGGTTTTAAGTTTCACGCTCCTTAAATACTCACCGATAATCCCCTTATTTTCATGACTTAACAATCTACCCAAATGTAGCACCATTGTCTCTAAATTATCCAAAGGTGGACGGGTTTGGTCACCGCGCATTAAAACAGAATACGATCGCATGATATTTCCCAGAGAGTATAAAGATGGAGCGAGTATATTGATGTCATCGACTATCAATATGTTAATTAACTTTGATACTATTTCCGTTCCCCAGATAAAAATATGCATTTCATGCTCCTTTAGGTCGGTCAGATGCGAGAGAAGTTCGCAAGCGCTGACTATTACGATTAAAAAAATTTTATGTCAAATTGCTGAATTTCTATGTTCTCAGATACTCACTCATAACAGCTTCTTTATCGTGGGCCAACAATCTATCAATATTCAGCACTATAGTGCTTATATCAGCCGTCGATAGAATCGGACGATGGTTTATATTACTGTACGACTCTATGATTTTTGTTGTAGAGTACAAAGCCAATTCGAGCACCTCAGCGTCATTGTATCTTACAAAGTTAACTAACTCTGTTACCAAATTACAATCTACAATAATCTTGATGCTTGTTGCATCTCCACCGGCCATATGCGATATAATTCGGAGAGCGTTAACTGACGGAAAAAATAATTTTATGTTAAATTACCCAATAGAGAGACACTTTTATAATTAATTTTAATTTAATATTCTGTCATAAAATAATTCTAAAGATTATTACCGTGAATTTCCTTTTCTTTGTGGGCCAACAGTCTCTTCAGAGTTGGCGCTACTGCTTTAAGGAGTTCTAAAGGCGCAGATACATTATTTTTAGTGTGAAAATTATAGTATCTTAATAGGAAATTTGCCACAACTTTCACAGATAGATTGAGCACTGCCTTATCACTGGTTCTTAACAATGCAATTAACGTCGTTAGCACACCACATTCCTTTAATACGTAGATCTGTTCTTTATTTCCCTCGAGTAAAAACAAAAGACTCTGGCAAATTTCAGCTGTTGCGAGAAATAGTGTTTCGTAAAAAATTACATTCGAATTTCTATTTTATTTTCAAAATCTTACCCTGAATCAATGGGTTAGTACTCAGCTTCAATAAATTACTCATACGATACAGAATTTTTTCGGTCGTTTTCAAAGGTACAGGCGAACATTGCAGCTTATTACAGAATATTTGAGGAACGAACGTTATGATATTTGTTACAGTGCGTAAAACTATTACGAACAGTTCTCGGTCATCAGTATCCAACATATCGCTCAATTCCGACAGCATATCCAATTCCGCCATAAACTGGATTGATTTTTCATTGTGATCGGTTAAATACATGAGGCCTAGACAGATTACCGCTGCCACGGAAAAAAGTATGTATTAAAACTCTAAAATTTAATTTTCGTTTCCAGATTCTTACCAATTAGATCATTATTTTTACGTTCTCTTAATAACTTCTTCGTGGATGGTAAAAGTGATTTAATGATATCCAAAGGTAGAGGTTTATCCTTGCTACAGCATAAATTAAAAAACAGCATTCCAATATCCTCAGCAAACGTCATCTACGAATAAATTGTTAATTTCAGGAAAAATGTCAGTATGATGAAGTGATAATTATAGTAATAAATGAATATAGTTACAGTATAATAATAATATAGTATATAGTTATAGTATTATAGTATTACAGTATTATATTATTATAATATTATTAGTAGCCGTAATCATTCACAGTAATTGTTCTCACCTGCGCATCATAACTAATGAGGTGTAACAATTTTGGTATAAGTTTAACTATCCTATCGTCTGAAAAATTAAAAATTTTAGTTAGATTTAAATGACAATGAAACGGAAATTTGAATTTTCTTATAAATCGAACATAACCATAATCAGGAATTTTCTCCGGATCGATAGCTATAATTATTTGGGTAGCTTTCCAACTAATTTCCGCGTCTTCGTGATCTTTCATAACATTTAATTTTTTTTCGACATCGACACTCACGAACGAACATATTACATCCCTGATCTGGAAATCACCGATATGCTGACGAGTGTGTAAGAGATTGAGCAGGCCACCAAGAACGGCACGGATGATCTTACAGTTTTCAGAATCGAGGAAAGTGCTGAAAGATTCTATCACTCCGTATGGAATCAATTTGGCCTGTTCTTCGTCGCAAACGTAGCGAGTATAATTTTCGAATGCAATGACTGCCGAATATTGCAATTTTGGTTGACACTATTAGACAAAAAATTTTTCTCCATTAAAGTCAAACTTTCATTTACGATGCGAATTACACTTACCTTTGGCAGAGCTTCGAACATCCTAGACAGAGCATCGACATTGATCAATTCTTGAGTGTTGTTCATTTCGCAACAAATAATGTTACCGCAAACCCAGACAGCCAAGTTTACAATATTCTTACGAGGATGTGTCAGTAAGGTAGCGATATGCTTTAATCCGCCAGCAGCGATCACGGCATCGGCATGATCGTCTTCGCCCATTACGATATTTCCAATTACACGTAAGATTAATTTAAGCGTATTTACGCGTTTTGTGCTCATTATGTTGACCAACTTCGGTATCATTCCAAATCCCATAATGACGTTCACGTTATCTATGCAGTCTTTGGTCAGGTGCACGAGAATTTCGCAAGTTTGTTCTGGTAAATAATTGAATTTCGCATTAGTTTATAAAAACGATAACTGACTATGTTTTAACTCATTGCTCGTTTTCAGTTCCTTACCGACCACTTTCTTGTTGCTATTGCACAATAAATGATCTAAAATCATCAAAATTGATTCAACGATTGCCGAAGAACGAGGCACATGCCGACAGCACATACAAGTAAGCGTCCATGCGATATCACGACAGAGAGTCACCTGTGAGAAAAATTATTGATTATAGGCCGAGTTTTGGGCTAACAGATATTAATTTGGGAAACTTCTACGTACCGATGGGTCGGAATTAACGAGTTCAAAGAAAACCGTTGTAATATCGAGACGGAAAAGAACATTGAGAGCGGATGGAACATTTTTTATGATATGTCCTATTGTCCGTATAGCTAACGACGTTACGGTAGCAGATCGCGAATTAAATAGGTCTATCAATTTTGGGATACCGTTCATTATTATGATATCGTTACAAGCTCTGATCGAATTGGAAACGATCTTATACAAAATGTAAAGAGCGGTTTCTTGAAGACGTTTACTGGAAAGAGAAAAACACATTTACTAAAAATTCATTCATTTTAATAGCTGACTTTCTTACTTCTGATTGTACTTGAAGCTATTGAAGCATAATGGGACAAGTTGTAATTGCGTCAATATATCGGTTACGTAGTTATCGTCACGAATAACTGACTTATACATGCGCAGTTTCCGTAACAAAGCACTCTCTTCATTTTGGCGTCTCTTCCTTCTCGACGTTCTCTGAGAAGAAAATAATATATTAATGCATAATCAGTTCGAGAAAATGACTTCAAAAAAATACCGCAGTATCAGGTTCGACAATCATATTTCACAAAAAAAAAACGAGAAAATTTCGTCAACCGTATACAAGTTTCCAAAATTTTAAAAGACAAACTGTTTAATATTATATCCATTTTGTAATACGTACACGTTTTAATTTCCTCTTATGGCTAACCATGTCTAATTCCAATTAGCTGTTAATTATAGACAAAAGATTTTCTACTATGCCGAATATGCGACGTTTATTATCACTACTAGACTAGTTGTGTGTGTTTATATTAGCAGTAAATTTATGTTGTCATCTGCGAGGAGATTTTCGAACTTTTGCTGGTTTGAATGTAACCACGTGATCATACCAGTTCAATTGTAAATGTAGAGTTGCTGTTAGATAAAATAAATGATCGAATACTGCAATGGGTATGATTATTTTTTTCATTGCCTTTGCGTGTTTGGTACTTAATTTATTTAATGATTTTCTTAATTGATTATTCGACAAATTTCCTTATTTAATTATTTCTGAATCAGAGAGGTCGATACAATCTTGCGAAACTCGTAAAGGATGATTAACAAAATTTGTAATTCAGGTCCGCAATACACTCAGTTGGAAATGTAATATACGTATTTTTTTTTACCCTAAATCTCGTTAAATTTATATAAAATTTATTTATAATATGTTACAAAAAGTGAAAAAAATAATACGTGGATTGGCACTACAAACAAATTTTAAAACTTATGCAGTACTTACTACAGTAAATTATTACTGAAAAAACAGTTGGTTGTTGTTTTGAAATCGCCGTTTCGTTAATACGGTGTTTAATCGAAAATTTAAATTGCGTTGATTTCTTAGCCTTCTTTCATTTAACTTCAATTCAATTCAAATTCATTTTTAAATATTATGTAATATTTCAGAGAAAATACATCATATGACTAGCGTAATTATTTTTTCTGCTTGCTTTGTGTATGATGGAATAATGCAGAGCTATTTACTCTCACTTTTAATTGAAACAATCTTTAAAAGAAAAGTAGTGAAAAGGCTGAGTACGTACGAGATAGGATTCTTACCTTAAGTATCAGATATTAATATAGAAATAATGAAATGGAACAATTATCAAAAAGGGTTTTTCTTAATATTTTAAAAACTTAATAATTATATATTAACAAAAATTACAATCGTAAATCACTGAAATGAATTATAAGTAAAAATACACATATTAAAATACTTCAAAATAACACGAAGTACATATAGTACATATTAAATTTCCTTCACATAATTATAAAAATTAAAATTGTATACATATAACATGTATCCGAAAATAAATACAGTTCTTTTATCAAGTTACGATAAAAGGAACAAATAACATTTGAAAATTGGGAAATGTTGTCAAATTTTTAAAAAACTATCAAATTTCCAAATGAAATGAATCCTTATATAATTTCATACGACGGACTCAATGAATATTATTATCTATATACTTAATAAAAATCTACGAATTTGAAATGAATATCAACTCATTCTGTCTTCAAAAGTTTCGAATATGCATTCAAAAATGATTTGCATTGGTCCCGTTGTAAAATTCTTGAATGTAAAGGGTTAACGTTGGACTAATAAAACTTGATCGCCGAAATACTCACTCTCATAGAACTTCAGAAAAGAGCCAAAAAATTGCGTGAATCTGATATATTCTTTAGCTCTTTGATTTCATATTGAATCTTCATGTTCAAACTCATTATAATATTTACATTATACTAAGTGATCTGTTCCCCCAAAAATTACGCTCTCCAGCATTCTGGCTAGTTGAAAAGAGTCAGCTATTTTGGATAGAAGAATTTTTTGATAAATTGCATTCTTTTTACTATTTTCATTAAATTCTTACCTCTAACTTGTCTATCACTGTGTTGTAGTAATACGTCTATATCTCTCATAACTTTATCAGCGATTTCAACGGGTAGGGATGGATTTTTCTTACGAGACAGATAATAGAAAACTACTGTAAGATTTCGAACAAATGTAACCTGCGAAAGATTTTTTTCTTTATAGAAAATATTATCTAGAATTAAATATTTACTTGAGAAAATAAGGTACACATACCGAATTTCCGTGATTGATATGTTTCAACAAATATGGCATAGCATCATATAAGGCAGAGAGATTTTCAGAAGTTAGATCGAGTTTGATGATATGATAAAGTATAGTTGAAGCGATTTCGCTTGTCCCTGAGCAATTTACGGTACAAAGACGTATCAAACTCGGTATAATATTAAATGGCAAGACCAAAGCAGCCTGTTCCGGTGAGTCTGATATTACGTATTCCAATACCATGAGGGCATTGTACTGAAGCCTAGGACTGAGAGAAAAAAATAAAGTAGACCGATTAACTTATCACAATTAATTTCATACTTGTGAGTATATCTCAAGCTTTCAATGAGATTTGGTATGATTCCCAGTTGTATGATTCGATCTACCGCTGTATACTCGTCATTGGTTATCAGTTTAATACAATCCTCCGTTAACTGCGATAGAATAATTTCGTTGTTAATACTGTCCGGCGGGAGTCTCAGCAGTAAGTTTTGCGAGTTGGTGTGAGAAATCATACGTATGTAATTAGCGGAATCATCGAATTCCCATGGTTGTATCTGATCAAACATGTTCAACGAATAGAATCGATTAATACATATTGAGCATTATTGAAATTGACATTTATTAGAAAGAAAATATTGTATTTACCTTATTCGATAAATCGGTAGCACCATCGGTAGCATTATCATAAAAGTAATCATTTTTATAATCAGGGCAATTGAATTCTCCATCATCATAATAGGATTCCATATCATTTGTTATGTAATCAAAATTCTTTAGTATGTTGGAATTATCGAAACCCGATGGAGACAGAATAGCTTGATTACGCATGAATGTAGTCATTTCCTCTTTCCAACGATTAGAATGTACTGGTTTTCTGGAGTCAGCAGTTTTCGATAGACACGAAATACTCCAATCAAAAGAGTATAAACTCGATCTGTCTCTTCTCTTGGTTTCGATAAAAACATTCGTCGGTACTTCGCACCTTGTTAAACCGGAAGTAGACGGAATAGCATCGTCATAAATATACGTGTTTGATTTGGCACATTTCTCTTTTGAACAGGTAGGAGCATCTATTTCGGAACTTATAGGATCTGCACTCCACGATGGTAATTCATCGCGAGAATTATCTTTTGACATTATTTCCGTGTCCGAAAGTGCATAATATTCTGTATTTCCCAAACTAATAGTTGACGGCGAAGTACATTCATCACGAGAATTTGCTTCTACCAAATTAACGAGGTTTTCTAATTTTTTCAAATTAGTGGTACTTGGCGTATTTGTAATAAGTTCGTTATATGTATTTGGTACGATTATCTGATCTTCGGAAAATTCTGGATTTTCCAAGCTTATGGTATTCGATATACTCGAAATAGATTCACCAGAATAGTAATTTACATCTTCCGTTGTCTTCTCCAAATTATCAAAATTTGCTAGATTTCCCGAATTAATTTTACCTGATATAGTTGGAATGACATTATAGTTTGCATTCAATTTGTGAATTTCCTCATGATCAACTGTTGTCTCTTTCGAATCATCAGAAACTGTTATTTTTCTCAATTTAGTTTTACCTGCCACAGTTTCAATAGCTTTGTAGTTTGTATTTTGTTCATCAATTTTCTCGTTCGACATTTCAAACTCTGCTTGGTTTTCAATACTAGTATTCGTCGTATTCACAATAGATTCATCGGTGCTGCATGGGCATGGACCGTCCGTTGCATTTTCTGAATGATCAGAATTTCCTTGGTTTTCCGATTTAATAAAGCCTGGCGTAGTTGGAACAGCTTCGTGATTTTTAATTAGTGATTTGTTCCAAAACACATCATCTTCTGGGTTTTCCAAACTCAAGCTACTATCCGATGAATCCCAAATAGATTCACCACAAGAGTATATATCTGAATTATTTCTTAACTTTTCCGATTGATCAAAATTTGATGGGTTGTTCAAATCAATTTCACTCGGTGAAATTGGAATAAATTTCTTGTCTTTATTTAATTCCGAGTGATCAAGATCTTTTAGGTATTTCAATTCAAAGGTAGCTAGGTTATTTGAAAAGTTTGTATTTAATTTTGCTATTTTTGTTCCCGAACAACCCAAATTTTCTAGCGTCTCGGATCCAGGTGAATCTTCTTTGGACGGTATAATTTCTATAGGAGAGAATTGGTTCAAATTGGCTTTCCTCTTTGTACCAAGCTGCAATTTTTCCTCTGTTCTGGAGTAAGCAGCTCTTGACGAAGGCGAGAAACCATCGGCGTAAGAGAATATATTCGAATCCATCTTTTCTATGGAATAATGAATATCTGCTGGTTCATTAGACTGTGCGATTCCGGTTAAAGACAAAAGTTTATTAGCAATAGATAATAAATTTGATTCATCTTCATTTTTCTTTTCGCAAATGCAATTCGACGCTGCATTCAAATTAGCAGTACATAACTTAGACGAAAACTCTTTAGCAATAGTGATTTTATTTGAGCTGCTTATTCCTATCATTGCATTATAAATATTTTTTGTTTCCCCAGAATTAGAAATACGTGGTACAGGCGGTATAACTTTTGTCTTCATGGGTTCATTGGAATCAACCGTTTTTCCGAGGTTCTCGGCATCAGACGGGAACGAAACATATCCGTCGGAAATATTTGTATCAATGCCTTCATCGAGGGTCATTTTTCCGTTTAACGATTAATATTTGTGCAAAGAAATGAAATTTCGCTATGGAACACAGAAAACTAAACTGAATATTTCGAATCACAAACTCAACGTGTCTATTAACTTATAGGTATACGCAAACTTTATAAACTTTACCTACTGTCATATCAGACATTTGTTTTGTTCCGGCAGAAGATATACAAACGAATATTCGAAAGAACGGGGGTAGCAACTTTCTCTGAATTGGAATTATAAATAATTTTAGTTGGTACGACTAGAACGTAATTTTGAGCGGGTATTTTAAATCTGAGGGTTCAAATTTTACGATTACATTGACGGCAGTAGAAAAATTATGTATTTGACATGAGCTTACAAATAAATAGCTGAAAATAAAAAAATGAGATAGTACAAGTTAAATTGTAAATTTTTGTATTGTTAAATAAAACATACTATTTTGTTATATCGTTTATGATTTGATGTTAATGATTTATTAGATGTGTCAGAATTTTAGACATATACCGGCAAAGCATAGGTGGCGCTATCTCTCAGAGATTTTTTGAACTACTTAATTTTCTCTCCGTCGGATAACCTGTCCCTCAAAAATGGAAGAAAAAATGATACCGACAGAGTTAAAAATGATTACCCAATGGTTTCTCCAAGGAAGCACTATGATTTTTCAGCGCGCTATTTGAATCTCGTTCTCGCGTTGGGATATTGATCTCCACCGGCACGCTAATCGAATATAGCAATTACACATTGAGGTACGAACGTTGTTGTTATTCGATTAACCAGTCCTAGCTTATTTTATACGTCTCGGACGTCTTTAACAAAAATGTGGAATTATTTTCTAACATCGTGTGCGATTGTTTTAGTGTCCCTGTTGTACAATTGTTACTTCAGTTCCCCAATTAGCGTAATTAGACATCCGAATAATCAATACGATTATGTAATCGGTGAGTAAATATCGGTTTACGAAAAATCTTTCCGAGAGTTAAAACATTTTGTTATAGTCGGTGCTGGCACAGCTGGCTGCGTGCTAGCATCGCGATTGTCACGAAGATCGAATGTAACAGTGCTTCTCATCGAAGCGGGTGGATACTTCAGTTGGTGGTCGGCTATACCTCTCACAGCACCGCTCATGCAGAGATCACACGTGGATTGGCAGTATAAAACCGAATCCCAATTATTCTCGTCCAGAGGTTTAATCGATAATGTAATTCACTCGTAACGTTTAAATTGAATTTGTAAATTTTTATTCATAAATTTGATCATCCTCGTACACGAGCAAAAATAAGTAAAATAAAACATAATAAAGTAAAGTAATAAATAAAAAATAAATAGAATAAGTTAGAATTAAAGTACAATTTTCCGTAAATTGCGAGGTGCGTATATGAACTCTCTGAGTTTCAAATTCCTCTTACCGTTACTTCTTATGTTTTAGATGGAACATACTAATCTATTTTTTCTCTTTGTACGCTGCAGAAGCAATGTTGTCCCCGAGGGAAAGGATTGGGTGGTAGCGGTCAAATGAATTATCTCGTTCACTCTTTCGGCACTCCCAACGATTACGACAGTTGGCCGAGGGGATGGTCTCACGCAGATCTAGTACCCTACTTCAATAGAGTATCGACTACATTGAACGTTGTCTTAGCGCCGAGGGACGATCCACTCGCCAGAGCTCTGGCTGTTGCAGAGACTTCGCTAAGGGCCGATAATATAACTCTTCAACGTGCAAGCAGCACGTGCAAAAACGGAGCCCGATGGACAACTTATGACGCTTATCTGAAGGAAGCGTTGAATAGAAAGAATTTACACGTGTTAATGGACACGCTAGTAACAAAGGTCTCTGTTATCCCTGATCATTTCAGTTTTGAGCATTCGTACATAATGCTCAATTCTGTACACGGCTTTGTATTTTAAAATCGGGCTATAAAATTTAAACAATTTTTTCAGATAAACGTTGTGAATTCGAAAGTTAATGGGATAGAAGTGCTCTACAAAGATGGAATACGCGATAAAATTGGTGTAAGGAAGGAGTTGATATTGTCCGCTGGAACATTCAATACTCCTCAATTATTAATGATATCTGGAATTGGTTCTTCGGAGGAATTAGAAAAACAAAACGTAACAAATACGAATTATTCAATATTTAAACATACGTTGTACCGCTGAATCTAAAACTAACATGCTTCGATTTTAATAATAACAAAATTACAATATTTTTAGATCACTACAATCAAAAATTTATCGGATGTAGGAAAAAATTTATTCGATCATTTCTTTATGCCAGTTTATGTGAACTTGGATGTTGAGACGAGTATCACTCTTGACAAGATACTATCGATTCAAGAAATAATAAAATACTTTACAGTGGGAAAAGGTAAACGCAAATAAGACCAAGAAAGTATTAGAAAGAATGCCTGTATTTCTCTTTTCAGGTATTTTATCAACAAATGGTGTCATGGGATTCGGCCAAGATCACAATAGCGGCTTTTTATTATTTGCATTAGGAACAGCGGATGAAAAGTTGTTAAAGAATCTTGCTAATTATAAAACTAAGGTAAAATACCAATTAAAATATGATATCGAAGAAAAATAATTCTTCTGTATAAATTTTAATAAAGGTTTTCAGATCGATGTTTCCTTCGCACAACGACAGTAGTCATGAAGGATTCATCTATCTTGCTACTTGCCTGAAACCTAAAAGTCGAGGCTCTGTCTCTCTAAAGACAAATAATATTCAGGATCCCCCAAAAATTGATCCAGCCTATTTGAGTCATTACGATGATGTGCAGTGCACCCACCGAGGTATTTTTTAATATTTCGTAAGAAACGATTATTTGTTTTTTTTCTAGTTTTATTTCATTTCCATCTTTTAACGATTTACAGCAATAAAATTGGCTCTAAGTACGATCGAGACGGAACTCTTTCGAAAATACGGTGCGAATATGCACCATCCAGACTTTAAAGAATGTCGACATTTGAAAAAGGATTACCGCGATATTCATTACACAGAGTGTATTCTGAGAGTAGGAGCATTAACCAGCCACCACCCTGGAGGCACTTGTCGAATGGGTATGGACGCGAATTCAGTCGTTGATGAACGACTCAGGTATTTCTATGAGACCGATGAAAAAGAAAAAAAAATTTTAATTAATTTTAATTTTAATTTTTTTATTTGAATTTAAAAATTTTTTCAATGATCGATATTCGTTATCGATTTTAGAGTTCGCGGTATTCACCGTCTTCGAATAGTCGATGCGAGTGTACTACCTTCTCCGATTTCTGGAACTCCAAATTCAGTCGTCGTGGCCATAGCCGAACGTGCCTCCGATCTTCTAATCGACGAGATGAATCAAAATTAATGGGGATAAATCGTTGGAGCAGAAGGATTCAGAATTTTAATAAAACGAGATTTTAATTTTTTGTAATTTATATTTAATGGTAAAGTTTTTTTGTTTACAGTAATCGAACAGTTATTAATATTTTAATTAAATTTCGATTAATTTTATACAAACAAAAAGGTGAGTTACACTCAACGGCATTAAGCAACGAACCCCTGCCACTTGTTCGTGCTCAGAGAACGAGGAAAAACTGGAAATTATATATATATACAATTTATCGATTGTTAATGAAGTCAATCCTTTCCAGACACAGTCTAAAACATCCTGCGTTGGCAAAACCTGACCTTTTCCTCTCTTATCTGAACACTTGTGTTCCGTACCACACTTTTTTCTGCGTCATACTCTTGGGTATGACTTCGTTCTTTCTCTTACGGTCCTTTGCCAATTCATCCCGTCTCGTATCAAACGTTCACTCATTCATCAGGCCCTCCGACACTCACTGTGTTTCGCTCTTCTCTTACACAAAATAAAAATATTACCGAAATGAATTTGAAGTGCGGTTCGTATCAACAAAAACACAATCGGCTGTATGTTAAATTTACGCGTTTTCTAAACTCTCTTTTACACTTAAAACGTATTATAGCTCGCAAGGTTCTTCGCTTATCATCACATTTCAATTGTTTCATACTCGTTAATATTCTTTTTTTTACTTTTCTATTTAAACTTTTCTTATCTCTCGTAAATCGTTAAGTAAACTTAATAACTCAACTTAAAAACGAAAAACTTGGTAACCACAAATCTCCCCGGCACCGTTGGCGCGAAATCACAAACATTACCACATATCCGATTCGTTCATTCTCTCTCGCTCTCATTCGCTCTCTTTCTCAAATCATCATTCACGAATGCATTCATACACGAACACACGCTCCTCGTCGGTAATTGATACTGGAAACGGCGAAAAGCCGATAGCGCTTCGCCGAAAGCCCGGGGACATAAAAACAACGGAATTACCGGGCAAAATTACAAAGTGCAATTGAAAGAATTTCGAACGAATTTCTCGGCGCAATAGTTTGCCGTTATTGCGTTACGATTACCGTTGAGTGATGATTCCGATAAACGAAAATCAGCATTGTTCCACGGATTGATAAAAGTCAAATCAAAACAATTGTTCATTGTACAACGCGAAAAACGGCCCGCTTTTTTTTTTACTCTTAAACGTCATAATTATCGTGATCGCCAGAAGGAAAATCTCATCGCATGAAATTTTATACATATTCTTGTTTCAATTCTCTTTCCAATTTTTCACCTCGCACGCATACTATTTTTCTCTTAATTATTTTTTTGGATTTTTTCGTTTTTATTCATATCATATTACTTTTTTAGTTTATATTTTCTTGATGAGTAAGACAATCGTGCATCGCATCGTGGAGTCGCGCAAACACCGGGAGGGGGGGGGGGGGCTTTTTCCTTACAGCTAACAAGTACTTATTCATATTTAGACATGTGTACGTATGTATATGCGTGTACGAATTATCATACGGACATAGACATTCGTACACATACACATATATATTTATTCATATAATATTAATATATACTTCGTTTAATATTGAAAAAATGAGTGTTATCTTCTTTCTATTTACCAATAAGAAAATTGTTTATCGATTAAATTGTAATTGCATATAACATATTGACGCGTCCAGCGCATAGAAACATAAATAAATAAATATAAACGGATTGTATTTACATATACTTGTGTAGTGAATAGAGGTGGGCAAAGGATTGAGAGATAACAGGAGAGAGAACTGGTTGACATTATAAAATGTTCGGAGTTGTGTGTTCATTGAATTTCGTCTGAGCTGATTGCCTACATACATACACACGTATATGGATACAAGAACTTTTAATTGAGGTAGAAGCGGTTTCGTATACTGATTTGAGTCTCCGTATCTACAGATTCCCGCTTTCATTTTACATATACTTTCATAGATTGTGGAAAATTCTAATCTTCGTCGATTTATTCATCTTTGTCGATATTGTTTGGGAAGCAAATACACGTATGTATGTATGTGGATGTATAGTCAAATTTTATTTGTACTCGATTCAACCAAATGAAGACACGGCGTTATAATAAGAGAGTTGCTGACGCGTCTAACATATTCTATTATTCACAATTTACAAATAGGCAGTGACGAAAAGACAGTAAATTCGAAAAGACGTCGAAAGTTATGTTTACTTTTTGTACCCGCTATGAATTACCACTAATTTATCACGAGAGTAATTTTCTTGTATTTTATTATTTATTGGCGAAATTATACGAGCACGTATGTACGGTCGTGACGAATCGTGAGAAGAATGAGCGTTTTCTCATTGAGCGAATTCTCGATTAAAGTTAGACTTTTATTTTTAATATTCACGATTGGCTGTGATCTGCTCTTCTCACAAAACGTGCACGCGTCAGAGAAAAATCTTACACGACGAACACCGAACGTTCCTACTTACATAATCGACTATTGCATCTCTTGATTATTGATCACTGTTTATCTTTTTTGTTCATTTTTCTTTTCTATTGAATAAAATCTTATCGACTATTATACTATGTATTTTGTACTTGATTTTCATTATTCCTGAGAGAAGGACTCGTGACAATGAGGCTCCCTCGAATGCCACGTGGGAGCCCCTGTTTTACTTTTTCTTTCAAAAACTTTTTCTGACACATGCAATCATTTCTTTCTTTTCTTTGTAAAATCCCGTATCATACACAACACGTTACGATCTCGAGGAGACGTTTTATTCCCCATTGTTCTCGAATACTATCGCAAAAATATTATTGATTATTGTGTTATGTACAGTGATTAATAAGATTCTTTCCTTTTCGATTCGCGCACCCTGTATGTCGTATGTGAGGTAGCATTTGTACTAAGTCCTGCGACCAATATACTCATGTGATCGATAATTGGTTTTTTTTCTCTACTATCTTCTATTATAACGGCATATCGAATTCGCTTTAGACGACAAGCACTATCGACTGCACCATCTATCGCGAAAGAAAAGAAAGAAACAGAAAGGAAAAAAGTATTGAACGAGATAATCTCCGCTGGTTGGCAGTGTGAAATTCAATTGTCTTTAACGACAAGCAGTCTTATTACGATCAGTTAAAATCGTGACGTTTGCCGAGAACAATGATATTAAAAAAATTGTCGTCGACGCGACAGTCTCAATCGTACATTTAAGTAATTTACTTAAACTAAATGTTACAAACAAATGGTCATACCCCATTCGCAACTACAATAAATTCAAAAATAATAATAATAATAATAATAATAATAATAATAATATTAATAATAATAATAATTATAATAGTAATAATAATAAAATAAAATATTAATATTTTGCTTAAGAAAAATTATAACATATAAACTTCAATAAGAAACTAAATGATTTATACGACTATGATTCTAAACATAGCGTCATTCAACAAAATTCGTTGGAAATGTTACATCGGCCCGCGAATAAATGCACTTCTCTACTATCGCGACTGACATATTCACGTGATCATACAATGAGAATAGCAAGGCTCATCAATAATGTCGCAATTATATCAACCTCAACGGGGCGCGAAAGAAACAAACTTTCGTACACTCAACAATATGAATAATAAAAAATATAAAAAGAAGTAACGCAAGTTTGCACTTCCCTCGATCGACGGTTTGACGGTAGTAAAAATTTGCCACTTCGGTTAATCGAATAGAACAAAAAGTAAATGATAATTACAGCGTCAACGCGTGTATATTCACAATGTGTATTATACGGTGATGCCATATGAAAAATTTTTCAATCTGTTCCGGTATTAAATTATTATTACGTCTTAAATATTAAATTCATTTTGTACTATGATTCGCGATCGTCTAACGACAATCGCATGGTAACACCCATACGTAACAGGGCCCCACGATGCGAGCACTGACGATAATCTATTTTTCGTGTGTTATTTTTTTTCTCATATGATTTCTCTATACTTCTTTTTTTAACCCTAATACGGTACACTATAATTTTTAATTTATTTAATTTTCAATCACGTGACAGGAACGATACATTGGAGTCACTGGTGTTCGATAAACCGCATCTACCGAATGTCAAAAAATCTCGAGACGACGATAATTTTTGAAACACCGAAAACAGTTGTAACGTAAGAATTGATTTAGATTTCAGCCAAAAGGGGATTTACGATGAAATTTTTTTAAACAGCGTACCGCTTGAACGACAATGACACCAATGATTCGTTCGCGGATTAAATATGTGTTAAGTGCGTGTTTTACATGTACTATGTAATTACAAACTATGGTATAGTACTATGATTTTCGCTATACGCACGATTCGTGGTGTATAGTGTTCCCGGTGCACTTTTCGCGACGCAAGATGTGCATCGATGACATTAATTTTTAATCTTTCGCTTTCGCTTCATATGTAATTGTCTCTCGACTCGATACAGAAATTTCGATTTCGATTCGATGATGTACAAACTCGGCGAACGCGTGGTCGGACGTTGAAGAACGCCCCCCTCTATTTTCATTAATTTTTATTCTCGTAATGGAAAATCCATTTGCACTAAGAGCCCGCGCTCCAGCCGATAAGCTCTGCCGAAAGATTATTCGGAACACTTATTCCAAAATGCACTACGTTTGATTGACAGAGCGTCAAATTTCGACTCTTATCTTGTTTTATTCCTAAAATTTTAAGCGCATTCGTAATGAATCGCTTACGTAAAATTTGAAATTATTGACAAAAAATTTCGTCGGCTGGCGCGCTTATGGGTCTCGTTGTGCAAATACTGTCAAGCTGTTTCACACACGACATTTATAAAGGATTTTCAATCCGTAAAACACATATTATAGAAACAACATGCAACATTTTTCCTTTTATCCTACGGTCGTGATACAATAAATTTTATTATAAATATGCGCACGCGTATTTATCGCAAATCCAATATGGTGAATGTGAATTTTTTAAATGGTTTTTCCTTATCAAGTGCATGTGCGCGCGAACGCACTGAGAAAGTATATCGGTTGCAATTGGACGACAAGAGCCAATCTCTTTATTCATGTCAACGGTGGGTTTCGTCAATTAAGGTTGCTCCAATTAGTCTAGAGAAATACTTAAATTATTCGAGTGAAATATTCATTTGAAAAAAATAGCGTACCCGGTTAAACTCTTGCGATCACTCGTTACGTGAATTCGCACAACTTGCGAGTATTCCTTCATTAATCAACTATCTCTCTAAGCGATGAACAATTATAATGTGATACGCTATTTTTTTTTACACAATTCTCATACGGCATATCTTTTTTTTAACGTTAACTAAGTTTCAACTAATTCCTCAGTGCGCGCATAATACTGCGCGTGTGAATGTGTGTTTATATATTTATATATATATTTTTTTCCTATATACATAGATAAAGATATATCTATACACCGGTATACAATCAGGCAACGTTCGAACGCGGCAAATATTAACTAACCTTTATATCCATAATGATTCTACATTGATTATCTAAGACATGCGTCAATTTTGTCATCAACGTCGACCTTTCCTTGTTTGCTTCACTCTGCATTTTAATTTTCATCAATAATATACTTTGCGTGAGTGTATTAATGTGCGAGTGCGAGTGTGTCGAAATTTGTATACACACGTTTTTCGTGAGAACATTGTTGCACGTTAATGCACAATTGAATTACGTATGTGGTTTTCAACTCCACTTAAAAATTCATTTACGTATATTTGACGAAGAAAACAAACGAACCCAAGATACGGGCTGCTTCGTAATTTCATCTATGCTTTTTGAATCACCTCACTGCCATTTCACACCTCGCCATTGCAATAGCGTTTTACGTCGAGTTGAATCCTTCGTAAACTTAACTCTACTTTTTCATTTTTTTTAAATGTCACCGCTTAAAGATTTCTTTACCTCTGCTTAGCAGGGCGGTTGAAAACAATTATATATTTATATATATTTATATATACTATTAAGTAAAGATTTATCAACTTGGCATACGAGGTGGTACCTATTTACACATAAGTGTACTCGCGATACATCACGATTATGCATAATGCATAAATATCGTCGCATACGTGGACTGCACGTAACACTTTTAGTATAATCTCATCCAACCGTCGATCATCACCAAATCATCATCTTTGTCATCTAATCTTTCGAATAATTTTCGTATCTCTAGCCAAATCACCAATTTAATCCACTCCGAAACATTTTTATTATGTTTTTGTTTTCTTTTACAATCATCCCTAATGTTTCTATTTACCGATGACCCCGAACTAACACTTTACGTCTATCTCTACGCGCTGATAAATTTCGCGTATTTCCACTCACTCGCTACAACAACACATTTGCGATCGCTAAACCGCTCATGCACTCACTCCCGTCGCTTAGTCGTACTTTGTGCGTAATCAATTACGCAGTTGTATAAAAAACTGCACGGTATTACATAGATTATTAAAAAATTATATAATGTATTATCACGGACGCGACGTGAATCTCGAAACTGTTACTATAGTATGAGAAATATACCGGTATATCGAGGTGAGGTAAAATATTTAACTGGAGGGGCTCGTTTGTACGGTTGACTAGTATACAAGTTCATCGGCTTTCAATGAATAGGTAATATCTTATCGGTCTGTGTATTCCATCGATATTTTCGATGCAAACGGATGAGTAAGCGTCATTGACGTCAGGAAAAATAGCAACGTCATTATAAAGAAAAAAAGATGAACGATCTTAAGAGTATATACTATATTTTCTACTATCGTATATAGCTTTCAACATTTATTTGAAAATAGAACTTCGTATCAACATCAGAGATATACTGTATTTATTGCTTAATTATAAAATTGTTCATACTTTTTTTTCTCCCTGCAACACCAATAACGCTCTTATTGTACTGTAACGTAAATAACTTTGTACTTATTCGAACATTCGCGCGCTACGTGTTTCGAGATTCTCGTGTGCTTACTTTTAATCCGATCCTGGGTAACCAGGTGTACAATGGCAGGAGAGCTATCTGAGTATTAAATGGACAGTCAATAGTAATTTCGGCTGTACGGAATGTACAGATTATTGTGAATCACTTTTTATTTAATGTTCCCTGTTTGTTTTTTAAAACGATGAGGTAGTACTTTCATACTTTTTGGCAGAAATCACGCAATACGTGTTCATAACTATTAAAGAGGGTAGAAAAAAGGCGATTACGCAAGTTCTCTCATCTTCCTTTCCCTCTATCTCTCTTCATGTGTTTATAACGCGACTTTCAAATTCGCGTTTCACGGTACTATTGCAATAATAGACTATTTCCTCGCGTATGTTTAAACACTAAATAAATCTCTATTATCTCTATTGTCTTCGATAACTTACGGTAGGCAATCGTTGTGGGGTAACTATTTAACTCTTACTGTAACGAAAAAATTTCTTGAATAGAAGAAAAAAAATAAGAGAATGAGGAACGAAAACGAGAACGATAACTGTAAATATTGTAAAATACTGCAACAAGTAATATCGCAATGCCATGCTGACTAGGAGTATCTTAATATAAAGGTTTATTCATAAAACTATTGCATTGATCGCATCCTATTCAACCGGGCTTAAGCAATCTATTATATTCTCTGTTTCGATCGTGGTCGATGACTATTTACTCTAAACCTTCAAATATGTGACTATTGCTTGGGACAAAAGTCCCTTTGTATTAAACATTGTAAACAGGTAACAAATTGGTAGTGATTGTTCCGCCATTGATGACAGCGTTACGTTTTGGCAAAATTCGCGGGAGATGTTAGGTAAGAAACGTCGATAATCGCCAACTCGCTTCAAAAATCTACGATAATGCCGAAAAAATATATAGATATTATATTTAGCTCGTGAGAAGAATTTTACGAGTTTTCGAAGCGAGTTTCCGAATTGAGTAAGGCTTAGACGAATCATCGCCTATTCGCGTAATATCATTTAAACTCGTATCACAAACGCGCTTATCCCCCGGAAATTCTGAAAACGACGCGCTATTAAACGACACCTACGCCGTTCGTATTAGAATCGTAGTAATCTCATAAACCGTTTATAAAAGCGTATCTCTCTGTGATTAGAGTTTAGCTAAAAACTGATTCTCGGCTAGCGGTATCTATATTCATTCTATTTCGATTGGATATGTTCAAGAAACGTGTTTATATAAAGTAGTTATTGTGTATCAACAGAAGAAAAAATATAGCGATTATCCAGCGTTTTAAGAAAACGTAATAATTCTGGGTTTTGGCACGGAGCGTGAATGTAAAACTCGATCGATATTCTACGATCGCACGTGTGGTTTGATCCTAGGCTCGATACTTCAACAGTTATAATAAGTTTAATCGGTTTCGGCGAGCGGTAAAGAATTGCCCTCGCGAAATCCTCACGAATCGCGTCAATTCTTTACGGCGCACGTACATATTCCAGTAGTAACAGCATTGTGGGCAACAGTAATCGATTTATGATGATAACTATTTGAAAACTATTTCTAGGGCAGTATCAAGTTCTACCCTTTTTCTCTATATAAGTATATATAATGGTTGTACATTTCACCCTTTCATTTATTTATTACGTATCGGAGTGTACGACAACGAAGCGTCATGAGCATCGCTTTCGCACGACGATCGTGCTTTTTCGTAAATTCTCTTCATCGAATCGTACAAAGTTTAATCGTCGTACGTTATCAATTATGGATATTATTCCTTCTCCGCTAAATATCCGCAATTCTCTTCCATTTCGAACCTGCTGCGAGTCCCAACATCTGCGATACAGGAATTCCGCGCAGTTCTCCACTTCTTTTCTTCCTTTTTTTTATGCAAGTGTTAATAAATCTTATTTTCGACCGTTGCACTTTCATTGACTAGTTTTGTGATTTTTCTCTTCACAGCGCTCTTCCCCACCTCGTCGTCTTCGGTCTTCGCAAGCGCGAGGATAGAAAACAAGAACAATAATTTTACTATTTCACACCGACTGGCCGTGATCGCTCGACGCTTGAAAATAAAGTCGACCCGATTGCCGAGCGAGTATTTCGTGTACCGTCGAATTGGAACGTCAATTTCGCGTAACTTACACACGAATGTATCGACGATCGCGCGACACGTCGTTCGGCAACCGACTCGCTATCGAGTTTAGCGTTTTCGCGAGAAGTGTGTCCGTCCTCTTGCGAATCCTGATCCCGTCGACGACGATTCCTCGATATGGGAGGATCGACGCGCTTGGTAACTCTATTTTATTTCTCATTTTTTTTTTTCGAAACAAGGGGTCTCTGCGGAGGTTGCGGGGTGGGTCGATCGAACGCTAAAGCGAACGCTAAAGGGCTAAAGGCTGGTGGAGAGAATTTCTCGATGAGCTCTCTCAATCCAGGCGGACACGGGCCGTTCGTTACTGCGGCACAGTGTCCGTTACCGTGTGATTATTCGTCGTTTGCTGGTACGCCGTCTTCAGCCCGAGCTCGGTCTTGTGCTCGCGAGCTATGTGTCGTCTGACGGTGTTGTTCCGCGTGAAGGTGCGTGTGCAGAATGGACAAGGCACACGTATACCCTGGTGACGCTGTCGTATGTGGGCTCGTAAATTCGTCTCGTATCCGTAAAGTCTCTCGCAGTATGGACACTTCAATTTTTTACCTGAAAATTGACGGTAAAATTAATTTCTTTGCCTATTTTGGGTTAAACAGAATTAATAGATTAGATTCTTTTTGTTTCACAACGAATTTTGGAACAAGTCCAACATATGGTACGGGTGTCACGAATTAGAAATTAATTATAAACCAAATACAATTAAGAATGTCAAACCTAGCAGCAATTTTATATTTATATCTATCAGTTTCTCTTTTCTGCCATCGAGTGACGAACAATAAAAGAATACTAATTTAAACATCATTTATTCTAAATTGATTCTCTTTTTCAAACGATGAACGATAGATTCCACGTAATTCCAACAAAATTATCCTGATAAATAATTTCATAAGACACGTGGTGAGATTCATCAAACATTATCGCTAATAAAGGGTTGCTTCCTCGACACAGGAGCGTAATGAAAATTATTTGCTGTGCCAGCAAAACTCGCCCGTTAGTCACACAAACGCGTTGTACGCGTAGAGTCGTTTCGTTAACGATGAAAGATCATGCGAACGTGTTCCTCGGGATTCTTCGCGACCCACGTGTAACGTGTTAGGAAAGCGAAGACGTATAGCGAGAGCGAAAAAGGGAACGTAAAAAATCGAGCCTGCGCGAAAGGAACGTCGATGCAAGTTACGCAAGCATATTCCCCCACTCGTCCTTGGTTACGCCATTAGACCCTTCGAGCGAAACAGAGAAGGCTGTGTAGAGATTATAAAACGTTAGAGAGAGGGAGAGAGACAGAGAGCGGTAGTAGGTTCATGGCAGAGCATTAGGGCAATGCCTCCTAGATAATCGGCGCGTGCAAGGCCATTCTCGCTCGATTAGCGGCCTGCCGAAAAAGGCACTACGTCAACGAACCGTACGATGAATTATCAAATAACGTACATGCGTGTATACACATATACATACATAACGATCCAGCGAGAAAATATTGTAATTTCTCTACGTTGGCAGAAAAAAATACCACGCGACTCTTTTCTAAATTCACATCTAATATTCTCTCTTTCTTTATTTTACTGCGTACGAACCCACGCGAAGCTATATGTATACCCGTTTTCTGACGGGTATTTGTCAGTTCCATTGTACTATTTCGATTAGTGAACGGCAAGTGAGTTCTTCGTTCGATTCTGAATTAAATTGTACTACTTAAAATTCATGAGAGAATAAACATTTTCAACTAATTTCATGGTTAAATACACCCAAAATGTACTTCAGATTAATAAATAGTTGTATTTCAACTATTGGATTCTGAAATTTTACTCTTTCTTACACAATTGACTAATAATAGTAGTGATACCGCTTTTACCAGGTTAGCATAATAAATCATATTACAAAATTTTCAAAGTTCTAGATCGGCAGGTCTCGGTGCGTCGACCTCTCTTTCTCTTCCTGGTTGTCGAGCTGAGACAAAGAGAACAGGAATCGAAGCTCAGGGCGGCATAATAGACGAGGATCGCGAAATTCGACAGGTATACGAGACCGCAAAGCGGGCCGAGAAATAACATATAAAAAAGAATCGTTTCGTCAGAAGGGGACCGAGGGGGAGGCAGAAATTCGGTCAAAAGTCATTACCGGCCACATGCAACGCATAAATAATCGGGGGCGTGCTGGAAGCCAGTGTTGGTGCGCGTGCGAGTCGCGCAAACATTTACGTATGCGTACACATACACACAAACACATACACGCGGAGCGACAACGCACGAGGAGGAGGCGGGCAAACAGAGGAACGCGAAGCGGGCGTAAAATACACCCAACGACAGGTTGTAACGCTTTTGCGGACGCGTCGACTAAAAATAGTCACGAGGGTATGTATCATAGAAAAAAAAAAAGAGAAAAGTTTTCTTCGTTCGCGCTCTTTGTCTATTTTTTTCGGAGCCGCGGGCCTCTTGCAACCGCGTCGTGATTAGACAAAGGAACAAAGGCGCGATATTCGAGAGGAGAAAAAAATTGGGAATGGTGCAATTTTTTCGCGTTTTCATCAACTCTTCCCCTCGCGGGCGTAACGGTGAACGATTCGCTCGAAAAAAATAAGAGAGAAGAGAGAGAAAAGATAGGAGAGGAATTTCAATGTGGCGTTTTAATGGTCTTTTATTAAGCCGATTGCGTTTCGAGAGGGTTGTAATTAGGACCGGCGTCCATAATAGCGGTTCGGATGCAGAAATCTTTCGAAGGCCGATATATATATCGTTATAGTTCAGAAGGAGGCTTCCGCGAATTGTCGTTTTCGATACACACAGGGATCGCGTCGACATCTGCTCGTCGTTCGTCGAAAGTCGACCGATTATGGTGAAATCGGAAATAACGCGAGGGGGATCTCGAGGAATGATGCACGAGTTTGGTATTTCCGTGACGAGATTCCAACGCTCCGTTCCACGATCCACATTTGCGTAAGATTTTTAGTGCCGTTGAAAGTTTGGCGATAAACTTCAAGGAAAAATGTGCGAAGCTGTTAATGTGCGCGACATATGAAAACTTCACCAGAGATAACATTCGACAAAAGATACTTCTCGACTGACTATATAACCCTTTCGTTTTTTTCTTCGTATTCATTCTATTCTCGAGAAATTTCAAAAAATTCATATACTACAATATAATCATTGTCCCGTTAGCATTTACGACAACATTAACATCGTATAAAAGGGGGAGAAAGAATGGGAACGAAATAAGTTTCTAATTAGTGAAACTTGGACTGAAATCTTGGGTATCTGGAAAGTTTACGGCTAATTTTTGAGTTTTTCTCACGAAACGAGAGAGAAAGATGGAGAGGGAGAAAAATAAGTTCTCCACGCGAGCGTCCGCGTGCCGCGACCTTCGATCCCCCCGGGCTCCGTATATATAGCTCGACACACTCACGTACGTACACGCATGGATGTATATAACGCAACTTGGTGCGTGTTTGACCGAAGGGCTCGCGAGAGGCCGCCTCCCGGCATCCGTTTCGCTGCCGCCCGGGCGAATTGGGAAGGGCGCCCGTTGGTGGGGGAAAACGGAAAGGTTCAGTTACGAAACGCAACAACACTCAAGGTCTAACTCTCTCCCTCACCCTCTCCTACCTCCGCCGAGCTATCGTATGAAATCCTTCTCCATATTATAAGAAAAAATCTGACCCTTTATCTTACCCCTCGAATATATCGAGTAAGATCTGCAGGAGAGGAGGGGGAGGGGAGAGGGTGGTGAACACCTAGCGTGAGATAAATACACGCGTGGCCCTACCGCAACACTCCATCTCCAACCCCCGCTGCCAATCTTCCGCTCGCTTCTTTCCTATCTCTTTCACTACCGACGATCGATCGACTTTCTTTATCGCCGGTGGGAGATAGTTGGTCAAGTTTGACATCCCTAGGACATGAATTCTATCGCCGGCCGAAATTAGCTTCTTCCAGACTCGGAAAAATTTCAAGATTTACTACTTTTTTACTGCGTGCGTTAGTAAAAAAAGATCTCGAATACGAAAAAATAACGAAATTTCACAGTTGAGCTTGAAATTGTAACTATTCGTTAATCTAGAATTTATTCTGTTTATCTTATGAATTAAATAATCATGGTCAATCAGATTAGTACGATTTGATTCAATTAAATCGTCGAATAATTGGATAACACCACTCAATTACCGCCCATTAATCGAAGCTGCAAAATTGAAGTGTAGCAAATTTCTTCGAGTGTACAATTTGCAACGCGATCCTATTGATTTTTCTCTCTCTCTCAGCCGTTAAAATTCTCCCGCGTTTCGAGCACCCTCGTGTAATTGCAACGTCGCGTAAATTCAAATTCCGTGCTTCGTTAAGACGCTCAAACTCTCCCCCTCGAATCGTGCGAACTTTCGAAAACCATTTGGGAAGGAAAACTTTGCGCGATGCGCTTTGTAGGAGAGAGAAAACGGAGGGAGGTGGGAGGGGCTATGGGAAATGGAGTACGTGATGTTTAAAACAAAACGCGCTTTCAGCCAATTCGATTTTCTCGCGTGGGATGGCGCTCATGGAGGGTGCGTGCGCGCATTAGCTTCACGAAACCGAAAAGAGAGAAATAGAGGGAGAGGGAGAGAGAGAAAGAGAGGATCGTCGGAGGCCTTGACACATTTCGGCCATAGTGGCGCCAAATCGAGAGGGCCAATCGTACGAAATATGTGGAAGCAGGACAGAGGGAGCGGCTTGTGAAAAAGAACAGCCTAAGAGAGAGAGAGAGAAAAATGAAAAAAACAGGCCGATTACTATGCGAGAAAAAGCCGAGCGAGAGAGAAAGAGAGAGAATACGAGTTGATAGTTGGAGACGCCGCGTCTGTCGGTGATGAAATGAAAAAAGTACGTACACTGAGGGGAAATCCCAAGAAGAAAAACCATATTCGGGAAATGTTCGACATAAAGAGTGTCAGAGGGGACAAAAAACGAGAGCAAAGGGAAAGAGAGAGAGAGAGAGAGAGAGAGAAAGGAGACAAAGAGACCGCGATATTCGCAACAGGCTTGATTACTGCTTTCAATTACGGGAGAGTCGTCAGACTCGCTCCTTCGCGCGTAATAAAAATAATTGCAACCGCGCGGTAAAAACATCGCGCCGACTCCAAAATTTCCGATTGCGCTCAGGCGTGTAATTTCGTTCGCGCCAATCGATATAGCCGTGAAAAATGAGACTAGAAGAAGAGAGAGAAAGAGAGAGAGAAAGGGAGGTGAAGAAACGATGCCTCGGAGCGCGATAGGAGTAATTCGAGGAAAGCCGAAGGCTGCTCGAAAAGCTCATTCCGCAAGAGAGAGAGCGAGAGAGAGAGAGAGAGAGAGAGAGAGAGAGAGGGAGAGAGGGAGAGAGGAAGCGAAGATAAAAGAGGGAAGGAGTGGACGAATAGAAGCCTTGCGTAGAGCGAGAAAGAGTGAGAGAGAACGATAAGGGAGAGAGGAAAATCAATGTCAGACAGCGTGCGTTGCAGCTCAAAATCAAGGGAGCCACCCTCGTTTTCCGGCCCACGTTTGTCCTGCTCGATACGCGAGCCCTGCAAGGGATGCCAGCCAACCCTCATTCTCCGTCTCGCTCTAGCTCTCGCGTTTTATCTCAGCTCCCGTCGTTTCGCCCCTCGCACCACCCCTTTTATACCGGCAGCCCCCGAAACCCCCATAGAGAAGGATCCGAGAGAGGCAGAACCATAACCTGCACAACGGTCCACTTTCGATACCGTAGAGGCGAGATAACTGCGCTCTCCGCGGCCCAAAAATCTCT
>NCVS01001454.1:31002-41165 GCA_003055095.1 Goniozus legneri
TTTTTGCATAAATATTCTATAGCCGAGCAACGAGAGCCATGGAATTTTCATCGAGCTAGCTCTCGCCTCGAGGAAACTGCAAACTTTTCGCCGGAGCGACCCTGTCTCTGTTCTCGGTACCAATTACGGAGGCAATATTTTAAAGCCCCTCATCCGTCCCGCTCTCGCGTGCGCTTTCGCGATTAAAAGCGATATCCCTCTCGCTCACCCTTGAGATCCTAGATTAGCCAGCGACCTTTGAAATTTCGCGCAGCCTCCGCAGAAAAAAGAAACACAACGCGAGAGAGATAAAACAAGGAGAAATGAATAATCAGCTCGTTTCTGGCGAAGTGCTCTCGCGTGCGATTCTCTCGCTCGCTCGACTTTTTTTTCGCGTGTAGGTGTAACGAGAACAATCGCGAGCGAGACAAACGCAGCCGTGACACGCGAGCCCGCCGCACGTGCACACGCACACGCCGAGCAAAATTTTTCGGCTCACCAACACAAACGAAACCAGATCCGTACGCATTCTCCTGCACGCATTCGTTTTATCGATTGGCGCGTAAAAGCTGCGGGCAAGGAACGGACTCGCGGCTCTAGGCACCCCGGCCAACTTAGCCGATCTTTCAATTATCCACGGTTCTATTTCAATTACGCGGAATCGATAGAATCGAAGTTCGAGTTTAATCGACGTTTCCCTCTCGAGTAATTGGCGATTTGTCGTTTAACGTTATAATTAGCTGGACAATTCGAATTTTAAGTGACTCTAAAAACCAGAACGTATCTTGACTACTGAAGATTATTTTTCTAAAGTTGAATAGTAAAAATGACGTAATTTAATAGCGTAAGAAATATATTCTATTTTTCAACTTTATATTTTCATTTCTTCGAATTGAATTATGTATGTTTAATATATTTTTTTATTTTGTTAGGCTGAAGGTACTATGAGCGTGATAATACTCTCAAAGCAAGGCGTTACAATGAAAATGTCAATATATTATTGGTAGCCCCGTTCGGAGCCATTCTATCTTGGGGTTGTCCGTTCGGGGAAACCTGCACCCTATACTGGAATTTCGAGAAAAGACATTTTTCCGGAAAACGTCAGGAATACACATTCTTGCAGTTATAGCAGAAGCTTTATTTAGCTGCTCTTCTCATCTTATATTTTTGTTAAACTGTGACACTAATCCTCTCGATACAGAGTACCTTTACCTTCGATAAACTGTTGCAAGTTACGTAATTACGTCTAGACCTCCGATAGTTTTGGTTTCGAAAATCGTCCAAGGCCGAGGACCGAAAAATCGAGGATGCAGTAAATTTTTCACCCACGCTTGGCAGTGTACCAAAAATGTTTGTCATTTCTTTTCCGTACGACCGAATGGCAAAGTGCTTTGTACAGGTGGCGCTACCTTTGCCACTAAAGTGAGGAAGAAAGAGAGAGAAAGAGAGACCAAAAAATCAAATTAAAACAGACCTCCGTCATCGCTAACGCGTTTGGACGACGCGCTACTCGTAAACCTAAATTCGTAACTCGAGGATTGAGATTGTTTTCGTTTCGTCATTTGCACTCGTACGCGATAAAACTCCGGAATCACAGATTCCTAGAGCCGTCATGGAATTTCACATCTCGGATGTGAGTTTTCAGCTATACTCGTAGAAATTTTTAGTACAATTTATTTTTTCGGCTACCTTTCTAGTGAAATAAGACTCGACCGTGAGAAAATGATATAAGCTTGATTTTTTGGAAACCCCGACTATTTTTACGGATCGATTCAATTTCCGGGAAGTCTATAAAAGTGCGTTTCGTTAAAAATCATTGCAGGCTCCACACGACTCGTGGGCTATACGTAACGTTAACAGATTCGTTGACGCGTGCGGTTCCCTTATCGATCAGAACGTTTTCTATTCCCAACGAAAAACACCTATAATTGAGTCAATACTGATAAGATTCTACGTTAATCGCGAACGCGGATTGTTTTTCGTTTCCGAAATTTCCCGCAGAATTGTGCGAGCGCGCGTCGTATACGAAAAAAGAAACGGAATTCTTTTCGCGGAGTCGAACCGAGCCTCGCACCCCGCGCGGTCTTCCGAAAGTCCGAGATAAGAAGACGAGCAAACAAATAGAACAATTCTCGGTGGACGATAAAACGATGAGAGATTGCAAACGGGCTAAATATAAACACCGGCCATTCTGTCTCTCGTTCTATCCTCTAGCCATAAATTTCTTCCCCGTTCAGTCTGCCCCCCCCCCCTCTCTCTCTCTCTCTTTTAGTACGATCAGACAATTCCCCTATTCACTACTAGCTCTTAGGTCCCGATATCTCAATTTCGGGAAACGCAGTTACGTATATTGACACCGTCTATGAAATGAACGTTGCACGGTGATGACGCATTCCGTAGACAAAGGGTTAAAAAATTCAAAAAAAAATCGACGCACACGCCTGGTACGACGAGCAAAGAAACATTTTTCAAAGCCAAATTTCGTTCATGTCGCAACATTACACCTTGAATTCACAGTTTTCTAAATAAAATTTTGTATTTGCTTCTTTTTTCGAATTAACGGGTGTTGAGCCCGAACCCCGAACGTGCGCAGTAAAATTGAAAACAACCGAACTCGTGAATAGACGAGTTCACTAGGGTGGAAAAAAAGGGTTTGTCGCAATGGATTTAGGCGTGGGCGCGGAATCCCGTCGGGGGTGAACAATTTTCGTATGGTAATGAGAAAAACGCGGATCGCGATATGAATTCTCAGATTACAAAAACGCACTGCGAAATAAATTCGTTTTGTGGGAGAGAGAGATAAAAAAATGAGAGAAAAAGAGAAATCAGTTGTCCGAGAGCTGAAGGAGGGAGGGGGGTGAGTCGATTATTCTCGCGCGTAGACACGCGACACGCGATCTCCCCGAACGAATCATCGGAGTTGACAGTTGCGAGGCTCGATAACGCATACGCTCACAGGATTCCATTATTCTTGCTCTGTACGCGTCCCACGGAGAGAGAGAGAGAGAGAGAGAGAGAGAGAGAGACGATCTCGTCGTGGCCTCGACGGTCCTCTACGCGTTTTCGACTCGGCATGCTTCATTTATCAGTTTCGCTCTGACGTTACATACCAAATTCCCATGTACACTCTTAGGCGTAGGTATATGTATATATAGGATTGTACATAGCCGTCCCGACTCCCTGGGCCCTCTGACGGTGTTATCGTGAATTATTTCGTGACCCGAATTCGGCATTGCACGAAGCACACACGGGCACCGTGGCGCGTTCTTGTGCGTGCCTTCTAACGGCGCGATACATGCCCACCCGTCTACGTATGCGTGCGCGTACATGTGCGTTAGGTAGCGCGTGTGCACGCAAGCGCGCGAACACGAACAATACGCACCGGGAAGTACGTGCGAGAAATACCAGGGCCGGCGCCGTCGCGCGCCCTTGTCAGCGCAAAAGCCTATTTTTGGAACAATAGTTTGATACGCGCATGAACGCCGCGTAGAAGAACAAAAAAATCAATAGAACTTGGCTCAAATTTCGGTACTAGACGTCAAGATCTCGCTATGAAATTTTAAATCGCGCTGCGAGCCAATTTTATCGAGCCACCTCGGGAATTGTATCACTTGTGACGTTTCGACAATGAAAATCGAGCACGGTTGATTCATTTCGGTTGCGATTGAAATTTCAAATCGAGTCGATAGCGTAATAAATAATGTATAATAGTTATTTCAGGTCGCATTATACGAATGCGATTTGGTAAATGACACTTTGATATCAATCAACGACCAGTGCAAACTGTTAAGTGAAATATAGTAACGATTTTTTTTTGTACGTTAATACTACGTTTATGAATAATAATTTATGCTCAAAACATCTATTTATTATTCCTAAACATCTTTAGAATCTCAAAACACTCATGAAATATCGATAGCTTTGTACACACGGTGTAATTGAGCGTTTTCGCAAAAAGTTATTTACGGAATCGACAAAGGGTTTTAACAATTCAGCTGCGAGGTAGTCGCGAGGCGAACCAGAACGATTGTGAGCTATCGTATTGGTCGTACTCGAATGACGATTATCCCCACTCGGCGAAGTTTCGCGAGACCCGAGGCGACGACGAGTTATCGTTGCAATCGCTGATAGCGCCGACGACGTATTGCACGGGCCCGATTACACCGAATCGATCGTGGTACAAGCGATATAATCGACGAATTGCCAAACGACAATTTTCGACAGCTGAAATTCTCGAGTAGGGTCTATTTATACAAACTGAATAGATAATCCTTTTAACGACGAAAAATTTCCACGACTTCTATTTGGCGAAACGATCGATCTCAATTCTGTCGTTGCAGCAAATTGAACGGAAAGAGGGGAAGCGATATCGATAAATGGGAAGAAAAAACTAAACGAGATAATTTCGAATACTGGTATACTTTGCATCCGACATGGATTTTCGTATGAGTTTATGGAGCGAGGGTCCTCCCAATGGCGAAAAATTTCTACGAGCTACTCAAATCGCTCCCAGAGTGCATGCTAGGGGTTCGCGATTAACCAAGACGACGAAATTTCGTGGCTGGGTGGAAACCGCGTAGCTTGCCGGCAAATTCGTAACGAAGGAGCGAAAGAGAGAAAGAGAGAGAGAGAGAGAGAGAGAGAGAGAGAGAGAGAGTGAGGAGTAATCGGACAATTTTAGGCCGAGGAGGAGATAGAGGGAGAAGGACGGAGAATGAAAGAGAGGGGTAGGGCAGTCTCTAATTCGGGTGACTGCGATCCTACCACACACTCCACCACCCTCGTTGCTCCGATCAATACGAGCCCGCGGGGATGCCTATCGTTGTCGCTTTCCGTTCCTGCTATGCGCCCCCTTCCTCTTCCACCCTCTCACTCTATCTCTCTCTTCTCCTTTTCGGTTATATGCCTCTGCACGTAGATGGAAATTTCATATTTACATTTCGCCGACGAGCCACTGCGCCGTCCGTCGGTAGGTTTTCCTTGCGCGAAAAATCGATGAGAAAGAGAGAGACAGGAGAAGAGAGGGAGGGAAATCAGTGGCTCTGACGTTTTGCATAAATTATGACATTTGTTGACATTGAAAATAACGCGTACTTATTTGGAGGGTGAATAGACATGAATGAATATTTAATCTGCCGTGGGAGGTTGAAGACCTCCTCCGTTTTCTTTTTCTTTATTCCGTGGGATTCTGAAAGAAACAGGAAAGTAACCTAGCACGATGAATCTTTTCCTTTTCTCTCTCTCTCTCTCTCTCTCTCTCTCTCTATTTCTCTTTCACAAGATAATTTGCAGCGCGCGGGGCCCATCTCGAAACTCCTCTAACGTTTCTAAAACACCGGGTACGCTGCTGGCCCTGACACACATTCGAACCAGCCTTTCGCATCCTCTTTCAAAAAACCATATCCGAATGTAGATATACCTGCTAGCTCGTTTTCTATTCCGTACTACGAATGCATGACGGTTCTTTGAGATATAAAAAACTTCTCGCTACGTGAAAAAATAATTTTCTCGAAGCAACCGAATATTTTCAGTCAGCTATAACATTGACAATCGTTGAGGATCGTGAGAAAAAATTTTTTTAAATACGAGAAAAATCACTACGAATATCATAAAATTTTTAATAACAATTTACATCAATACTTATTTTCAGATGCGAAATTAGTTCTCTCCTTTTTATCTGAATGAGAACGAAGAGTATGCAATTATTATTCACGAAAATAAAGAACAGAAAACGATTGCGATATGCCAAATGTAAAATTTTGAGCAATCTCGCGTATATTACGAGAGCACGTGCAGGCGGAATGGATAGGGAAAAAAATGAGTAAGGGGGGATATCTTGCGACACATTTGCATGACGGTCAGTCGTTAGGAAGGCAGATAAAAGAGGGCCCCCTCCCGACCTCGCATTCTTAATATGCATTGTGCAATGATTTCGTGACACACACACAACACAGGGCCCGCGGTGAAAACGGCGAGGCCGGTAAAAGGGAGCCCAAAATCGTTTCTAAGAACGTTTCGCGGCCGGATTTCTCAAGCGAGGTTCACCTAACACGAGCGAGATTCGTCGCGCGAAATCGATCGATCGTGATATTCTCGTACACGATCCTGGTGAGGTAATCGATATAACTCAGCCGTCCTTGTTTTTCTTTCGTCGATTGCATTTTTCGAAACGTAACGTTACGAGCATCGAATTACCGAAAAAAATACATTTTACCGAACGCACGAGCGTGTTCGATGAATAATGCAACGACGCCATATCGTAGAAAGGGGGAGCCGGGGATGTACGAAATGGAGAACGAGCGGTGACACTCCGTTGCGTGGAATTAACGAACGGAAATAGCGGATTAAAGTTTAAGCGTGCAGCTTTTATGTATGCAAGACTCGTGACTAGGAAGTTTCCTCCGGTCGTATCGATCCGCCGAGGGAGTTTTGCGTTCAATACCAAAACTGCGAAAAAATCGAAGTTGACGAGAACAACAAATCATCGTATTTAGTTAACACTCGAGGATCAATCGAGATCTCGTGACAGTTTCGACTTCGTTTTTGATATTTTATTCGAATAGCTTTTGCAGTTCATTTTGTTTATGTTAGAATGAAACAAGTATCCCTTATTGCATTCGAAAAAAAAATTGGTCGGGTTATCTAATTATTATTCAGAATAAATATACATTGTGTTTGGTAAATCATTGGTCTCTGCGATTCAAACAATTGTTCTATCTATTTAAATTTTTCAACGCATGCAAATAAATATTAAGCAGACTCGACCAATTTTTGTTTCCGCGTAAAGCATAGTACGAAATATAGATCCGAAAAAAGGGAAAACATATGTATACTCGGAATGTAATTGTAGGTTTCGCTAACTCGGAGTGTAATTTCACGAATTTAATCCCTTTGAGAACCGAGAAAGGGTTACGAGAAATCGTGAAAAATGAATCCATCCCGGAGAATTAATTGCCCCCGGAATGGCGAAATAACGAATTATCCCTGTGAATGCGAGGCTTGCAATGAAAAACATGCAGGGAGGTGGGAGCGGCTAGCGTCGGGGACGCCGGGAGAAAGTCTCGTTAGATGGAACACGGGTGCGTGAATTCGTGAGAAGAGAGAAAAAAATGGCGCAACGATGAGTTTCGAGCGCGGTGCGATTTCCATGACGCTCTAACGACCTTGTGAAATTCTCGTTCTAACTAACCGTGCAGCTAACCGGAGTGACGCGTTATATACCCCAAGGCGACATCCGACTCGAGAATCACGTACGACCGTTACGTAATCAAAAAAAAAAAAATCGAAATCGTCATTTCGATTATTCCCTCTAGCGATTCTATCTCGAGCGGAGGAAAATCCGGAGATAAAATATCGTTGATAATTTTTCGCGACGACGTGCCCTTTGGAATCTCTCTCGAGTCGTCAGAATTCGTGTCTAACTGTACAGAGAGCGAAAAAAAAATATCCGCAGAGGGAGAGGGACAGAAGTTTAGCGAGCAGAGTAAGAGGACATTTCTGTTGGAACGTCTTTCTCAATCCAACGGACCTCCCACCAGCGGGCTCGGTGTTATTCGCTCCACGGCCCACCGGCGCTTCCTCTGTAACCTTCGGGAGAAGGTTCTAATGTCAATAACCGGCTGCATTAGTTGCCGGTTCGCTTCTTGCCTAACGCTACTCCGGCGTTTATGATTAAAAAAAGAACGGGAGAGAAAAAAGTAGCGATAGAAGATAGAAGAGTCGGATAAGCAGGCGAGAAACACCGAACTGAGAAGATCCGAGAGAGAGCGAGAGACTAGAACCGTGCGCGTCACGGTAGGTGATTTTGCTCGTCGGAGCAAAAGATGTTCCCATTGGCTGCACCGCGCGAGCTGGCTAAACACCGTATGCATCGCCTTTGTACCGCACTTTGTTCAGCCCGTGAAGGCGATGACGGGCCAAGTCCCGTCAAGGCGTGACGGTAATATGTCCCAGATTTATAGGAGTGTGTACATGGCTGACCACCATCCAAAATGCCAGCGACCTCCTCCTCCACCTCCCCCTCCATCGGCTCCTGCCTAAATATCCACGCTCACGGGGCTTTTATGACCGAAGACCCGTCCATGCGGAGACTTCCTATCACAGGGACAAGCCGGGCACAAAAAAAGAGCCCAGCCAGGACCGCGAAAATACACTCGGATGCACCTCCGGTACTCCCGATCGTATTCTACCTCGAGGGCGCTTTTTTTGGCTGCTTTGTCTCGCGAGAATCGCCGATAATTCGAATTTCGACTGACTCGCACGCTCGCCTTCATCGCTGCTCAAAAACTATTTCGCGAGTCGACGAATAAATTCGGCCCTTTTAAACCTGACCTTCCTTGCTCCGATTTCACTCTTTGACTAGAAATTCGAATCTAGTGTTGACTCAATACTGTTTTTAATTAATTCTAATTGTCTTCAACGCGGTGAGAACTCGATGTAGCGTATTGAAATTGGCGTCAGGATGGAGTCTACCACGGCTGATCTTTCGACTCGAATCTCCGAAACCGTTATAACAAAACAAATGCGGTGCTTATCTAACTTGCCGATCTCGGTGCGCGGTGCCTTGTTTCGCAGAGAAAAGAGAACACAGATCTCGATCGGTCCGAGTGATTTCTTCATTCGCCCCGAGAGAGCAAAGAACCGCTTTCTTTATCAAACGTTAGATTCGCTCGTTAACGGTGCGGTTAGAAAAAAAGATTTCACGAAATCAATTTCGGACGATAATCGAAGGTACGCCTTTCGTAATCCCGCAGCGTCGGACAAGTCGATAATGATCGAGCGTGGATTTATGTATATTGGTTCTCCGGTAGACCCTAAATCGCACCGCGGGATCAAACGCAATTTACGCAACCGAGGTCGCTTTACCTACCGCACCTCGTGCCCGAGTGGCTCAGTCCCTCCGACGCAGTTGCAACATCTCGTGAAACCACGTGCACCGGCACACATTTATTCATTATGCAACGTGCATTAGAAATTCTAGATATCGTCGTTTGAATAATTCACGATAACGTAGGTAAACATATTTCTGCATTGTTTTAACGGGAATTGTCAATATGGTCACGTACGATACGTGAGAGATACAAATGTCAGAAGCACGCTGCTCGGTTGGCATTGGAATAAAATAGAGAAACTCTTAGAGGACGAATTTCGTAAGAGAGAATAAGAATTCTTCCGTGTGATAAGGAAGTATAGATATGTTACTCACCGTCCGGAGTGGTGACCGTGCCAGCCTTGTTGATCTTCGAATTCCACATGGCCGGTGTTATCGGAGAGGGACTGTGATCCCTATTTTGCGTGTTCGTGGGTGGTAGAGAAACTATACCCGTACCGATTTGTCCACCGTGCTGCATGTGATCCGTATTATTACCGTACGATCCAGCCTCGTAATTTCGTCCACTGGAGTATACCTCGCCCGAGAGTCGCTCAGCTAACTTCTCCGCCCTTTCGCGATCCGTGAGTGTCACAGGTTCCTGCTTGATCCGAAGGTCTGTCCGAGAGAAAAAATTGTAGATATATCCCGGAGGAAGAATATTACACCGGGAAAAATGTTTATGCGATTTTTCTGGTACTATGGTTTAGTTTTTTGAACAAATATTTCAACTCTGGTTGCCCAATTTTTCTAGATAAAATTTCATTGAATCAAATATTTCAGATTAAATACTGAAAAAGAAATCAATAATGTTTCAGTGTAGCTTTGTCTTATAAACCTAAATAGGAATTTGTGCAAGTTAGGTGAAATAATTGAATATCCAATAGAAAAATCATATCGCCATAACACTTTTTTCAGTGCAGGATTTTCGAACCGAATACTGAATAATTACCCTCAGCTACGCTCTCTTTTGGATCGCAATTGTTGCGCTCCTCGGATCTGGCCCTCTCCATCTCGTGCTCGAGTTCCATGGACGTATCCGAGGGGTGGGTGAACGGGTGGTAGAAGTGATTCTCCAGTAGCAGCGAGTGGGGCGCCGATGCAGGTCTGAATGCAGCGCCATCGCGTAAAACACTCGCGCGTGAACCAAGACCATCGACGTCGCTCGGCGATCTACGATCGAAGGACACAGCGCGCCTTTGTTAGATCGAGAGGGGGAGAGGGATAAAATTCGTCACGAATTAGAAAAAACAATAAAACCAAGGAAACGTTCGATAAAATTCACCTCGTATTAGAATATCAGAGATAGAACGGG
>NCVS01001454.1:41201-65708 GCA_003055095.1 Goniozus legneri
CGAAGACATAAAGAGAGACCCCACGCGTTCCCTTCGTAACGTCCGACATTGCACAACCTCGTTACGCACGCGGATGTGTAATCTAAGCGCGCATCATCCAATGGCATTCAATCTCGCGAAGGTCGCTTTTCTCCCGTGGTTACAAGAGATCGTACGAGAGAGGCAGAGAGAGATAGATGGACAAAAAGGAGGATGCCAGTTTCTCATGAGAACTCTCGCGGGATCTCGATTTCCTCGAGGTCGTAAGGGCTTACATCACAAAACGGCCTTCGGCGACCCTTCTACGAACATTCTATCGTTCCATAATATGCATCTAACACAGCCGGGAGTTGTACAAGACCGATAGAGTTGAATAAATTTTCGATGTACGAATGAATAGTACGCCTCACCTCATAAGTTTCTTCTGTGGACTGTCGTAATAGTGGGCTGTAGAGTAAACACTGGGCACGTTGTAGGCCGACGTCGGTGTTGGCGTCGCCGTCGGCGTCGGTGTTTGCGTCGGTGTCGGCGTCTGTGCCGGCGTCGGTACTCTCTTCTTCACGCGTGACATCGACGAGTCGTTGTCGTTCTGATCGCTTGTGCTGTTACCATTGTTGTTGTTGTTGTTGTTGTTTCCACTCGTGTCTGTCGAATTGTTGTTCTCGGCTGCGTGCCTCTGAGCAACAGCGAGCTTCTCGTGCTCGATTGACAACCCTTTAACCTAGACGAGAGAGCTTGATTTGTGAAACTCAATGCGAACAGGTACATCACTGTACTTGATTTTATCCGTAATTCTTTTAGTAGATTTATTGAAGTAATTCTAAAAATTCTAGATCTATTGCTATGAACTGTTCTTAATCAAGATTAAGTAACTCATATTTAAAGTAGTATTTTATAAATAATTAGTTACGTTTACAGTTTTAATTAAAATTGAGCGAGTCTTTTCAAACCGCTAATTTTTTTTATAAGATAAATGACATCAGGACTGGAAAGATTATCTTAAATTAGGTATTAATCTTTTTACTTGAATAAACGCGGAACGAGGAACCTAATAAATTTCTGCACGTGCATATACCAGTGGAAATGAATCGATGTTCACTCACTTGCAGACATTCTGCCGCTTTGAGAAACGAGCTGAGGGACTCCTGAGAAACGTGAACCTCACCCCGGTACATAAACTCGAGAAGGGAGGCCATGTTGGTGGCGCTCGTACCATCGAGGATTACGATAAGCCCAGCAGGCGAAGGCGGCATACCCTCGAACAACTCTTGAAAGTGATTGCTGCATGCTGCCAAAATCAGACGGTGTGCCTTGAACGTGACTCCTGTAACAGGCAAAAATATCCTTGATATCTCGATTCTCCCCTCTCGATTTGGTACAGCTTAGTTTTAATTTTCTAATTTTATTTTTGTAATATTTATACCTGAAAATCATTCATTTGATTGAACTACTTAGATCGTAGAATGATTTAAATAATTCAGCGTACAGCGATTCTCAGTGTATACAAGTGATTAACAGGAATAAGTAGTACGTGTAGATATAGCTCTTTGTGTTGATCTTTTTGGATACAGTTCGAAACCAAACTTTTCCAACTATACATTAAAACTTCCTTAATATCACGAACGACTTTACAGCCAAGTTAACCTCGCTTTTCATCTAAATAAGAGACTCGTTCTAACGAGACCTACGAAACTGCAATAAATTCTAACGAAACGTCGATTCGATGAATTATCATTAAAAGGTGCCAGCTCGTCTTTCCTTTTCTCACGGTTTTTTCTCATCGCCGGGACCAACGGCCGCGGGAGAATTTTGCGAGTAAAGGAAGTGGTGACCGACGTACCCTTTTTTTTCATACTCTCTATTTCACTCCCTCCACCCCTCGGAGGAACGAAGGCCCCCACCTCGGCACAAAGAGGACCCCGAAAAGACCGGCAGCTTGACGACGATGCCCCTTTTCTTGCAGTCCGCTGGATAAGTAGGTCATCTTCGGACGCGATCTCGCTCGTAAATTCGTGCGTCACGTGCATAAGTGCGCGGGTGAATCGAGGGGGATCTCGTAACGCGATACGGAAGCGCGCCCGGGGCGTAATTATAAAATTCGTCCCCCATCAACTTGTTTTTCGCTCTATGAGGAAACTGTCGTGAATAAAATAGAACGATCTACGCTCGGAAATATTTGCTAGTTCCATTTCACCACGTCGTCTGATAAATAGCAATTCAGCTACGCCAACTAATAATATGCAAATTGTAAAATTTAAAATTATTGTAAATGAGAAATTTTCGATTGGTGAACAGTCGAACTATGAAATCTCATTATTTTCTTCTAGATTAGTTTTTCTGAGACTAGAAAAACTAATCAAAAAATGTTCTACCAAAACTTTCTCCGAGTGTGATTCCGCCTAGCGAATAAAAAAGCAGTTCTCGAAATCCTTCTGGTGCGCCATAGTTCTGCAATTTATTACGTAACGATTTTATTCGGGCTGCGACGGATATATCCGCGTAAAAATAGGACACCCAGAGCCGTAGATACGAAAATGAGGTCTGTAGAAGTTGTGCATAAAAAAAAGTGCGTGGGAAGAGGCGAGAGCGCGCGATATCGAGCGTCAGGGTAGCGCGTGAATGCGTCGCGGTACAGATGGAGAGGCAGGACAGTGACGAGCGGCCAGGTGTCACGAGCCACCTGTCATCCCGGCAAAGTGTATCGAATTTAACGGGCTCGCCTACCCCAAACGGATAGACTTACCCGCTAATCTCACGGATTTCGAGTACGAAACGGTATACGTATCGCGAGCACCTGTGACGACTTTCTTACTCGCCGAGAGTCCCGGCCGTAAATTAATTTTTGGCTTCATACGAGTCCAATGAAACGCGCTCGGAACGGGACGAGCGTGATATTTGCTTTTTTTGCGCCAGCCTGCAACCTGCCTAATATAGAAACGACGAGGTTGAGCGCAGGTATGATATTCGAGCCAAATATACGAATTTCGTGAGCCCGCGCTCGCTCGTGCGGTTGCAGGGGCCAACGACCGAGCTAGAGCGTGGGCGATATTTGCGCGTTCGTACCTCTTGCGATCTCAAAATATAATACAATCCTGCGCGCGCGTGCTCTACCGCGAATAACCGTCCATCGAGGAAGATAGTTGTTGTTGAACACGATGATTGCGCATCCGAGAAATACAAGTGTAAAAATTTTCAAGTTTTAAGCAAAAAATTAACAGTATGTATAAATTTGAAATATATTATAGAGCGAGAAACGTATTCAACGTGGTATAAAAATAATATCCAAATGAATTTACGAGGTATTCAATTGTAAAAATCAGGTGTAGGCTATGAAATATGTAGATTTCATATAATGATATCGCGACAGAGACCGTGAAATTCAAAATAAACGACAAATTATGCTAATACATATAATTGGTCTATTTCATAAAAGAAAAGAATAATTTATTTATTATTGATGCAGTTTTAAAACGTCATTTATGATTTTGAGATTCCTTGTTTGACTCGTGCTAACCCCAAATTTTTTACCTTAAGAAAAAAAAAAATAGGAAGAGAAAATCGGAGTAAACATAACTGTAAAAAAACTCCTCTGCACTTCTATTCCGATCATCTCACTTGTGTGTTTATTTATCCAAACGTATGCAAAGAACCTTTGCCGATATACAGGCGTCGGTAAGGAATTTCGAGGGTGTTGCGTAATCCCGTGTACGGTGCGTATATATCGTACCGTCCAGTCATCGTACGGCCCTCCTTTTATTTTTATTTTCCTTTTTTTTCTTAACTGGTGAATGAACACCGACCGCTCGAGATAAGACACATCGGTGTACAGAAAAAAATCCTCGACGAGTGCGAATTCTACTCTCGATTTTTTTCTTTCTCTCCGTCACTGATCGAGAATTTTAACTTCGATTCATTCAACTTTCTCAAACGATATTTTTTATTCCAAATATTCGGGTTCTCGTTGAAAAATCGAGATTTCTGATATCGGCGGTGCGATCGCGACGAGACTCGAAGTGGGATCATAGGTCGCGATCGAGCGGATCCGGAAATCGAAGAAATCGCGTGTACAAAACGCACGGCAACCCGAGCCGCGTGTGGTCGCACGGCAACGAACATAATTTGCAAATAAAGCCGCGAGCACGCGGGCCGGATTTTCATTACGCAACGGAGCAATGCACTCCGGGCCAATCTATTCATACGCCTCAAGGCCGAACAACTCGAGCTCGTTTCGCTCTAGGGCCCTCTCTCGTTTTCGTACGTTTTTTTTCAACGTCATTTCTTTTTTTCTCGCCGCTTCGCGACACGAACAACTCACGCCGATATTATAATTCACAATTGCGTATTTCCCCCGATTCTCGACGATATCGCACGTTTTATTACTGGCTGCAACTTTGTGGCGTGGAAGTGCCTCTTATCTCGCCAGTCTCGGTACAGAGTCGATAATTCGTAGCCAAAAAAAGACGTGTTTATCGATTTCGAAATCGAGTTCACAAAACGGTTAAAAAACTTCGTTGCGTTCAATTTCTACATCGCGCATACAGTTTTGTATGCGAGGGAGAGAAAGAGAGGGAAGAGGAATTGAAGAAAAAAAAATTGGGTCGGCCAATTGAAATCGAACACACATCATTGACACAGATACCGAGTATGCACCTTATCGCGATTTCGTTCCCTGTTATCTCGAAACGATGCTCGAACGACTCGCGGTGCTGCAATCGTCGAATTTTTGAGTCACCGATGCTCTTCGACGGAGCATGACCCCGAAACCTCCTGACAGGTGCAACGAAATTCGAAAGTCACTTGCGTCATTCACTCTTCGTTGGAAGGTTGCTCTTTACATGACAATTATATTCAACAGAGTTGCTCAAAATATACGAATCGAAATATCGACTGGCTAGGATTCAACTTCGTAACGCGAACGGTTATTATAAGAATGAGAATGAAGAGATCGAAGTATTCGAAAATAAATACCGATGGATCTTTTTAATTCTCTGACTTCAACCTGATTCTATCTATCCTAATTCTAGAACCGAGTCAGTGTTCATCAACTGAAGTTCAACGTTGTACTGTAAATCAATAATATGGCGGTAAAAGGCTGGCTTGTTCGAGCGAATTTCACTAATTTTATCGTAACATTTGTTATATTCATTGTTGATTTTCTTATTCGACTCGATCGAGAATTATATCAATCAATCGATTGATATATTCTACCGATGTTTTTAGACATTTCCCGCTATTTATCAGTGATATCTCAACATTTTATCAGTTTATTCTTAATGATTCAACTCTGTAGAATAATTGAAGTATCGGCATTGATTCCTTATTAACTTCGATAACAAGTCGTCTACACTAATACTATAAAAAAAACCCCCCCAAAAATATATTCTTAACTTATTTTTCGACTCTGTAAGACATCATCGTGGAAAGTATACTTCGACGCTATAGCGTCGACGAAACGGCTCGCGGGTTAAATGCGTTCGAAAAAAACGTCGCTGGGGAGATAAGAGAGCGGGCGGTACGCGATTGGCGGATGCGGCGCGAAATTTTTTTTCGCGATTAGGAGACCTCGTGGCACGCGGATTGGAGGGGGACCGAGGTGGAGGGAGAGAGAGAGAGGACCGCGCACGGTCAATGCCCCGGCAAGGTCGACGATGCATGGAGAGCGCGAGAGCGAAAAAATAACGAGAGCGTGCTCAAAGACCACGTGCGGATCAAATTAGAGTCCTCTGTCCCTGCTTTTCGATCTCGCCGAGCGTTTCTTTTTCGATCCGATTGCGCAACCAGATACTACTCCGTCCCTTCCGCGAATGAATCAGCCTTGTGCAGTTTCGAGAGTTTCTTCGATGGGAATGTTTTTATCGAGAGTTTTCGATTTAGGAGCGCTGCGACCAATCGCGAGCATGAAACCGGCTCGACCAATGGCCGCGTGGGACCAAGGCCGGGCTCTTCTTCGCACATAGTCATCGCGTATATTCCGCGTTGCACGAGAGCCGGTGTACGGGCGGGACAGAGAGGTCCAAAAGAAACGCGCCACCTCCTCCTCTCTCTCTCCCCCCAGCAACGCCTCGTCTCGCTTCGTGCCACGAACAAAATTTTTTTCGTCAGCTTTATGTCAGCCACGAGAGCGTTAGAAGACGCGCTATGCGAACCATGTCTAATGTCCTAACGGCACTTCCAGCGACTATTTACGGGCTCCTTATGAATTCGTGAATACACTCCTTCCCCTCTTATGTATCCTGTGCGATGTATATTTTACATCCAGGAACTGTCTTGCCAGTTAGAGTCATTGACACGGCTTGTTTCTTAGAAAAAAAAAAAGAATTGAAAAAGAGATTTCGCTCTGCATCGGAAAAATTTTTATTCTCGTCGTCGACCGTCGCGCAAATATTTGCCGATGATCGGGCGACGTTAATGAAAATATAATCCGTAAGTGTGTAAGAAGTTTATTCTGAGTTTGGGTTACGTACGTTACCGAATGATCGATACGATCGTGGTGAATTAGCATACGACGGTGGATCAGCACGTCTGACGAATCGTACGATTATTGCAACTCGGTGTTTACACTCGTCGTGAGGCAGAAAGAAGGAGAGAATTTCGACTTTCTTGTTAATGGACGAGAACTTTCTTTCTCGCTAATTTAATGTGCAAATTATCGCTCTCTACGAACAGAGTGTTATAATGTAGTTAAAAATGCAGAAACTGCAAACCGAAATTGGTAACAGCTGTACGGGTCCAAAAATTCACGAACGGCGTTTTTTCTTCGTGTCGTCGAATGCATGAGTGTTATTGACCTACTTTCGTTCCAAGTATCGATTAGCTGACGATCTTACGAAGATTATCGCTACGAGACGTCCGTTGGAGGAGTATTTAAATATCATTATCGTCAAAGGTGCATGAAAGGTTACTAATCGACGCGAAAATAAAATTTCGACTGAAATATCGATCAAATATTTTGTTAATAAATAAATGACGTAAATTTGGATTTGCATTAAGGAAGCGTTAGACGCAAAGACGGTATCGAAAAACGATCCGATAACGTTCGAGTTTCGAAACTTATAGGGCTCGCCTTGTAACACTAACGAGGAAACCCAGAGTGCGCAAACAAACGCGCCACACACGTGCTTCTAACGCTGATTTTTTTTTCTTCTTTTTTCATTCCACGCACGTTGCCCGCCTCGCAATTTCGGCTCGCGATCGGCCGATCGGCCGGGATATTTATCGACGATTTTGATTAATAACGATGTACGAGCAGCGAGCGTCACTCGACACACAATTTTTATCCAATCCCCTCCACACGAATAATCGAGAAGCGACTGAATAATTTATCGGCTACGAAATATTTTCGACTCGGACGCGCACCGGGCTCGGTGTATTAGAATTATTTCCACCTCTCTCCCCCTCTCTCGACTTTATGAATACGTAAAATTGTAAATCAAACATGATGCATAAGTCGTAATATATTACGGGATCAATGTACGTGGTCGCGGTCCTTCATTTTTTCTACTTCTATCCTTTAACGGGACGCGACTCTTTAGAAATCACTGTGCATAGGCATACTCTCCGCGTTAGAATGAGAAAAAATAGACCGAGAGAAGGGATAGGCAAACTCGCAGTTAGAAAGACCATGAATTTAAAAAAAAAAAAAGAAGAATATTACGGTACTTCTTCGGTAATCTTCCGTAATGCGTAAAGAACGGTCTCGATTCTGGTGCGCAATGTTTTCAAACGATTTTGTAAACTTGGCGCTTCTGGCTTTTCGCAATGAAAATAGCAAGACTATTGCTGGGAATTCGTGGCCTGAAAAAACTCGACTGTTTCTTTCTGGGAATTTGCACTGGTATCGGTTTAGAAAATTGTCGATCGATCGAAGAAGGAGAGAGAAAGAGAGCGAAATGGAGAATGAAAAACGTCTCGACAACCGGCCGAGGATTAGATAAAAATTTACGATCGTACAATAAAACACGCTCGTCAAATATTGTACGGGGCGAGTACAGTGATAAAAGGATCGTGGCATAATGGCTTGGTGGTTTTCGAGGCAGATTAGACGTCGGAAAGGGAAGCGCGACGAGATAGAAAAATAGTGTTACTCGCGCCGGAGTGCGAAAACAAGAAACTAACGGGGTTGGCAGGACGGGGGGAGAAGCGAGAGGATTATGTAGTGTCAATGGCCGGCATCCTGTTGCATCAGAGTCAACCTTGACTCCAGGAAGTGTACTCTGCCGGACCGAGATAGGAACGAATAGAGCGCTCATTGTGACGCACGAATGCGTAATTCGCCATTCATATTTTCTTGTCCGTATTCATAATGTGAATATAACGATCTAAATCTTATTTCAGGAGTTTCCACGATTCGAGTAGCGCTACTGGAATAAAGTCGTATACCTAACTCGAACTCGCTATTCAAAATTTTATATATGTTCATTGTTATATTCTATTAAAATAATGTGAAGAAATACATTTCGTTGAGAATTCAATACAGGAACTTTTACCGAAAAGACCATTGTTATAACATTTTTCCAATCCCGCGTAATGAATTATCAATTTCACTTTCGTAACGGTGAAACTGACTTTTCTCATACAATTGCAGCCGGCTCGACAACCGTGCGCCCTAGACTAGCGCGTGCTTCGACGATGAATCGAGTTTCGGTTGCAACACACGCATCGGGTGTGTTCTCTCCGGGAAGCGGACGGTGCATACTCAACACCGTGACCTAATTTTCCAACTGGGGCCGACCCTTTTTCCAGCGTTTTTCCTCCAGTCGGATTACGTACATAGTACAGTGTCACGGCGCTTATCCGGCTTCGGATAATAAAGAAACCGCGATCTCGAATTTCCGAACCACCGAATATCGATCGTGTACGAAACTAATTTGATCTTGTTTATTTATTATTATCGTCGCTGTCCCATATTTCCCGCTCGAGCGTCAGGCTCGTGCCGATTGAAAGGTATTTCGATCAATCATCGTAGAGTGTTTTATATTTAATCGTAATCCAACGTCGCGAGTGAATCGCGCAGACGCTCGCGAATAAATCATAGGGCCCCGACAGATACCTCTCGCCGCTTATGCAAATACACTGTTTGTCGAATTGTATTTGTCTTCTATTCAATTCGTACATCGAATAACCCGCCAGATTCGAGAATCGTACGATTTGGATAAAACTCGACGCGTCTCGAACTCATCCCAGCGCATACAATCGGAAAATAAACTCTCGTCGAGAATATTCTATTTTCGTTTGTAGCACGAAAGAGAGCTCGTCTTATCTGCTATCTCGCTCGTTGGCGCGCACGAGCGCACTATTTATAATTAACGCGTTACGAGCAGGAAGTGTTAATTTTCGCCCGGCGGGCCGGCTCGCGAGCAAATGTTCCTCGGCCGACAAAGCACTCGAAGCGAGCGCCGATTGGCCCTTGCCGAGTTTGAAAATATCACGATTCAATTGTATCCCATTTGGTACGAAGTGCGACTGTTTATACAAAATTAACACGGCGAGTGAGCTAGAAGCACGATAACGCTTACAACACTCTGATATTACAGTTTTTCTTCTTCTTTTTTAACACACATAAAATATATATATACATATATAAAAATATAAAGTACATAGACAGGCACATATCGCCCGCACCTAAGACAATATCTCCCGGGCGGGAGTTACGTTCCGTGATATCAGCTCTACTCTACACGCACGGACGAGCCAGTTCCGATGTGTTGGCTCATCTAGCGTTCCACGTGCCGCTTGCACACACTTCACCGATCTCGTGAACCGCGTGTCGCGTCGCGCACGCACACGCGCTCCCATGCAGATATGGATTTTTAATCAACGAATACATTACGAATATAGTTTTTCCAAACGATTTGTTCCCTCTCGAAGCCTAATCGAGCGAGAAACTCAAATTGCAATGCTCCACCCCTTTTATTCCCTCCACATTGTTGATCCTTCGGGCGATCTCCGGAATCTCGCGAAAAACAGAAAAGCTGCCGGGAACGCACGTGCGCGGAACGGTCGTTGGCTCGCTCGCGTCACGAGCACGCGATCGTGGGCCGCGTTTGTCAATTGGCCGAGAATCGCGCCAACCGTGCACGAGCGAATTGAACTTTGGAACTGAGAAATTGCTGCACCCGATTCCCCCCAACCTAGCCATAAGGGAGCGATATAGTTTTATCGAGCTGGATTTGAAAAGTAGGAATTCAAGGCCTCCATCGAGAGCCCGCACCACGTGCTGCTTGCAACGTATTTTTATTATCGCTCGAGCCCGCACGCGGAAGCCGCGTGTCGTTCCGAGACTCTCGTGATTAACATCGTTTGGGTTATATGCATCGAACGATAGAGAGAGAGAGAGAGAGAGAGAGAGAGAGAGAGAGAGAGAGAGAGAAAGAATAGGAATGGAAATAGAGAGAGGAAAGGGAGAGAGAGATGGCCATATAGCAGGAAATGGTGAATGCGCGTGACCGAGAATGGCGACTGTTAGATCTAACTGTATATAACCCAGACCTACTTTTCGCTTCCTCGGAGTGTAGCTAGAGGCTCTAACCGCGCAAGCGCTACCGATTCGTCTTTTGGCCGAACGCTCGCGCACATGCGTGCCTGCGTATGGTGTACGATATGGTTGCTCAACTATTCCACACATCTCCACCTCTCTCGCTCGTTTTATCATAGCGCGATGCTTCTTGCTTCGGCTGTCCTTGAACCCGTCCCTTCGTCGTTTCTTCCACTTCCTAGCGTACATTATTTCGCTTTTCGTTACGGTGCGTGACACCGAATCTGACGTTCTCATAATTTAGGGAGAACGCAAGGTGTTATTAGCAGATCGGGAGATTAGAATATTCTCGTAATTGAGAAACTTATTTTTCGGAGTGGCGCATTTGATTTAACGCTCAATGCACCAGGGAACATATTTAATTGCGTTTCAAACAAAATTTTGGTAATTTTCATTTTTACCAATGTAAATGTTTCATAAAATTATAATTGACTATAATAGTGTTCAAAATGCATTATATCATTGTCGCTGCGATTAATATTAAACCCCAATTGAGCGATTGTCCATTTCAACCTGTGTTTTTCAATATGCGCATAGAAGTGCCGTTTGGAAAAAGTATAATCAAATGCAGAAAAAATTTTCTCACGAAGTTGGTCGACCGTCTCACTTCCGCCTTTGAAGTCGGTCGCTTCTTTTTTCGTGAATCGGGACTCAGCCGTGGGAGGGAAAGAGAGAGGACGCTACGTGAAAGCGTTAGAGAGGAATTGACTAACGGTCATTCGGTTCACGCGCGAACGGAGTGTACATAGATATTAACACTGCCGTACGACTTTGCGTTATTCGTATTTCATTTCGCGTCCAAGACCTACCGAGTCAAAATCTCGTATTCCGTGAATTGCTCGTTACAGCCGTGAAGCAAATTCGTTTCGAAAACAGGCGGTGGATTTCTATTGGAAACTTGTCGCGGATCGATGCATTTACCGGAACGAAATTTCACTGGACGATAGAGAAGTCGAGAGAAAAATAAGCGAATTAAGGTCGCGCCGATCAATCTACGCTGCATCATGGACCGTTATCAACGCGGGTGGAAGGGGAAGCTGAGAAAAGACCGAGTTATAGGCAGCAAGTGGCCAGGACAACTAACCAATTAAACCGACCAATTCCGAGCCGAGAACTGACAATCGAGCCGGCTCGCCCTCGTACGATCATTCACGACTTTCTCCCGAATGCATTCTGTGGTATTCAACAGGCTGGAATCCAACACTATATTTTTTTCTCGTATCGAAGACACTATCGAGACATAGGTCTGGCCGCTGCAGCGGAGAAAGTTGTGAAACGCATCGTTCGTCTTCGTTCTAATCTCAGTCGGTGGTGTAACGCTTCCACAGCGTTCACCGCATCGTTTCATAACAAGTGGGAGGAACCGAGAAAATTGTTCAGACGAGAAAACAGGGGCTGTATTTTCAGAATAATATTGCACATTCATGTTTATCCGACGCAACTGATAACGAAAAAATATAAGGCTGAATACCTAATCCCCGTGTCACTGACTCGTTATCGCCACTCGCTGTACGATAAAGTATTCCGAAATTTTTTTTTTATTGACATCGCTGTTGCAAAGTCCCGGTACGAGGAACTCACGCAAAATCGGGATAACAAGCGCGAACTTAGATTTTGGGTGACAATAAGAATCATCAGATACAAAGAAAGAAAATAACAAGAAATCGCAAACTGCATCGCGCAATAACCGAATTCGCTGTTATAAATAAGAACCGAGGTTAAGAAAATACTTCATCGTTACAACTGATCGATGATATTGACTCACGATTTTATTTTGAACGAACAAATTCCATTGCATTCCACAAATGAAGTCATTGCGACTGTACAGTATTGAAATTAACGAAATTAACTCTTCGTAAACACTATTAACGTAAAAACTAATGCTTTATACACCGTGCAATAGTATTCGAAAATGTATCACTAAATCTACTAGATCACTAACTTCACTCTTACAAAATTTTGAAGAATCTAGGTCGAATATCTCACTAGATATCAATTTAGTTAAACTGAAAATTTCATCACGCGAGAATAAGATACAGCGATCGAACTGCACCGCGTTCGAGCGCCAACTGAGTTGGTTGCATCGTAGCTGGACTCGCGCCTCCGTTGTGGGAGGTACTCTCGTATATATAGATACTATGTAGTTATATATATATGCGGAAAAACGGGAGGGCGATTGCAAATCGCAGGCCGGAGATTCGCGAACCGAGAGCGCTTGCACCGGCCGCGGTGCATCGCGATTGGTCGGGGTTGCCCGTCCAATCGCGTTCCTGCACCGGCGCAGAGTGCACTCGGCGCAACTGCATCGCAAGCGCAGACGGGGATTCGCGAATTGTGCATATGCAATCGCATCGCACGGTGAACGGGGAGAACCGGTGCAACCGAGAGTGCACCAATCGGAGGGACTCGCGCCGTCTGAGTGGTCGGGTCGGACCGCGAATGGCAAACTCCGCTCGAGATACCAATTTATTCCGCGTGTTGAATACTTTCCGCAGGTGCAATTTTTGCATTTTCCTATTCCATCGACTGTTTCTCTCTATGTACACGAAAAGTGAAGTTCTCCCAATGTAATTTGAAATATTTTCTTTCAATCTTTAAAAGATAGAAGTATTTTCCATAAAAATTTATGGATATTAAATAATTTCTATATGAATAACTCAGAATGGATTTTAATTGATAGCTCATATATGCATTAGTCTTACCCTCTGAAGATTAAAATTAGTAAATTGCATATCAGAGCTGAGACTTTGGAAAATTCATAAAAGCAGTCCGATCAATCGCATGCATAAAAAATACAATTTCCCGTAGGAATACGTTAAAGCAAGATAATAACTTACCCTCGCAGAATAGGGTGACATCGGTGAGACTCTCGCTTTTTAATAAATTCGAGAACGCCGTCGCCAAATTGCTGCCGAAACTGTTCCACTTGAGACAAAACTGTTGCTGTTGAGAGTCCATGATGCCACCCTTTGGCCCGACCCCGTGACCCTCGCCACCCCTATCACTGCCGCCTTCCAATGCGTACTTCCCTTCCTGATCGCGCCCGTGCCCAACTATTCTTCCAGCTGAAAGTAGAAAACAAAATTTCACCGCGATTAGTATCCACATCCAGTCGGTATTTCTCGGTATAGTTTGGAAAAAATAGATTTATTCGACTATTATGTGTTTGCTCCGTCATATCCGGGTTGCTATCGTAAATTTCCCGAATCACCGACGGAATTCTATACAAGTGCGATAAAACCGCGCGCGATTCTAGGCGCGAGATTACGAGCGCTATCATAGGACGAGACACAAAAATCAACCATTCTCTGTACCGATCGCGAAGCCATTGTTGCTTCGTATCTGCAAAGAGTAACGAAAAGAAACGAAGTGTCGTTTCACCTACCCAATCGACTACCGCGTTAACTGCGTGAAGAATTGCAATAGAGCAATGATGTGACCTTCATACGTCCAACAACGAAACGCAGAATCAAACTCAATTTTCTCGTCCTGATGTGATCGTCAGGATGAGTTAATTCGCACAAAGCTTCGAAGCATCGTTCGTGATATTACACTGATTTGACTCAAATTTTCACTACGAATTTCGGATAATTCGAGAGGCAATTTGGACAGTCCGAGAATCGAGTATGGCTCTTATTTTTATCGCCGATCGAATTCACGCGGAGCGAGATTAAAAAAGCGCAACGCGGGCCTCGTACGAGAAAGAGAGAGAACTCGTAGTATCTGACACGTGTATCCTCTTATCTCTCTCACTCTTCGCACGTATCGTTTATATTCGTTTCTCTCAAACTCGTCGCGCACTCTACGTTTAGACAAACGTCGAATAAACGTGAATCACTTTCTTTTATTAAATTTTCGTTCCTCGTGTACTTCCTCGCCGAGTTCTAACGCTGCTCTCGATAGAATACGAATATGCATGAAAGAAAACCAAACAACGTCTGATTCACTGGTAGATTCTCAAAAAAATTAATATTTCACCTTTGAATGAAAAACCTCGGAAAGAAACACTAAACCGCAGACAAAAAATCGAGAGTGGAGAAATCAAACGATTTCTCGAGTCGCGAACGCGAAAAATCAGCACTGTTCCGATAGATCACTAACTAACGATTCGTACAATCTGCGAGAGTGTATCCGCTCCGGCTAGTACGACGTACCACACTGATTTGGCGTTGCGCGTAGTGCTCACGGTTGGCCCAGTCAACGTTACGAATATCCAACGGGTTGTTGCATTGCGCATCGGGCATCGACTAATCACGCGTGTAAACGTGAACGGTTTGTGCTCGCGCGCGCTCTCCTCGTGTGGCTCGATCTAAGAGCGAGAGAGCGAGTGTATGCGCGAGAGAGAAAGAGAGAGAGAGAGCGGAGTCAACAAGCTCACGAGCTCGAATTGGTGGGAGCGAGTGACTCTCTGGGAGGAGAGGAACCCGTGAATATGGGTCATCGGTGCCGATGCAAATGCGGTTAGACGAAATAGCGCGGGCTCGAGCCGGAGAGTTCGTTTTCGGGAGTCGCTGGCGGTGCCGCGAGTGGGAGGAGGAGTACCGGAGGGGGGGGGGGGATTTTTTACGAGGAGGAGGGAGAACCTCGCGTCTCCCCCTCCTCGTCCCCCTTCTCGTCCCCCTCCATCGACTTTCTTACGCACGACGACGCAACGCGTTCCCCACTTTTGAAACAATTTTTTCTCCCTCCCATTCTTTCTATCTCGCTGACTATCGACGAGAACTTGGGATCGATTCGTTCTCTTGCAATCGCTCCGACGTCAGAAAGCGGCTCTATTTGTTTATTGAACTTGGCGTTCTTTCCGTCACGCACTTGGTCGCGGATTTTAGGAAAAAAACCTCGAGTCGATACAATTTCTTGTTCTCTTTTTGTCTCTTTCTCTCTCTAGTGTTTTCGCCAAGAAGACAATAAATAAATTCACGTTTGCCCGTGCTTCGAGTTATCTCAATTTGCGTGCCCCACTCTGAGTTTCTTCCTATTTGGCTAGATCCCCTCCCCTCGTCTCGCCTTGAGCCTTCTAACGTTCCTCTCGATCTAACGCACGCAAATCAGGGCCGATCTCGTAATCGCTCGGGCCACTCGCTTCTACGAGCTCCCTCGAAAAGATGTTCTCTCGAACCAGTTTCGTAAGGATATTCGTAATCAAACTAATTACCCATAGGGAAATTTGTAGTACGAGTTGATATTTTCTTAACATGTGTATTCGTAAAAACAAAATTAACTATTTGTCAACATAGAGTGTATTTTGGACGTTTTTGACGTGAATTCGCCGAATAATCGATTAATATTATTTACTTGCTTTTTACCAATCGATATAGTAAACTCGAAATACCAAATTTCTTTTGACGTGCTCAAGACCGACGTGACTTTTTTTCATTCCTGTTGACAAACTGACTGCATAAACGCGAATCGAGGGAATGAACCGGATTGGATTCGCCATCCTTTGTAAGGAGAAACCCAATAGATCCTTTGTCGAGCGGGAGTCGTTCATTAGTTTTCGACGTATGGCGATTACGTCATCGAGGCTCGAAACTTTCATCGGGCCACGGAGAGGAAGGTCCATAGTGTAAGAAGGAGAGAGACAAAAAAAGGCGCGATTACCGAGAGCCCGAGCATTCGTAAGCTAGATTCTAACCTATAGTTTGCGAGTTAATCGATACACCTTAATCGATAACCATCGATACTCAAGGAAACAAACAACAAAAGAGAATGATGTGCTTGTTTCGTTTCGAGATAATTTATCGAGTTGAATGCACTTTATACAGCGCGTTGTTCTTACGAAATAGAAAAGCTGCTGGAAATCACGCGTGAAATTGGAAATTTACGTATTTTTGCTCCGGTGTATAAATATTTTCCTTGCGATTACGAGCCGCGACGATCGCGCGTGTAGCGCGAAGCCGAATCGCGGCAATGTGATTCAGTGTGAAATTCATCGAACGAGTATCGGCGAATACTTGGGAGTTGCGACGCCACGTGTGCCACTATCTTACGTAACCGTTTCATTTTGTACACGAAAATACGCTCTCGAGAGATAATAATACTATATTCTGCATTCGGCGAAATTTAAAAATCGTGGAAACCAAGTTCGGAGAGTGCAGAATTTAAATAAAGCGAGAATTCGTCGTGAGTCATGTAATACCAAGTTACACCTTGACGACTCGGTTACGATTTGCACTCCGAGCGTATGTGTGTGTCGTGGGAGGGCCGACGGGGCGGTTTTTACGAGCGTGAGTCAATTTCGGGGTTCCGTGGCTGTGTCAATCGCGTCATCGCGCCAGCGCTACGATTACGCACACACGCGCCACCCTGTCGTCGATATCGGGGTGGGGAGTATTCGGCGGAAGCGCTAGGCGCGAACAATTGCATCATTCATTGGTAAACCTACGCGGTTTTAATAAAAAGAGTCGCTTGTACTCTCAACTCTGTACGTACATTCTCAAATTGCATCGACAAAAAAATTTTTCCGACACAACCATACCAAATCCTCGATCGAACGGAAAGTGTGTCGACTCAAAATCACTAATGTATATCATAGGATTAATTAGCGACTCAATCGCAGCAATCGTTCTAATCCAGAATTCCCAGATGGTTTGATTGAAAATAATTGACTATCGTACGACGAGGAACGATCAATTTCCACTGATACGTTTCGAAAGGGTGGAGGTGAATTTTTGAGGAATACTTTCCCTCTCCGACAAAAATTCGTTCGCACGATGGATCGATACAAAGAGGTACGCCCCTGGCCGACACGAACTTTCGGCGTGCAGACCGCGAGCTACGATGGATTTGCGTGCAAGGGACACCGAGCGGCCGGCGGGGGAGACGTGACGCGAGCGATGACGAAAGCGAAAGGGTAGGGATAACCGGGAGGGTGGTTCTGCGCGTTTTCACTATCCAAGGAAAAACGCTAAATACGAATCGAACATGGGCGAACATCTCCGAACAACCATTGCGTATAAATTGCATAGACCGAGGCTGCTTCGGAAACTTATTAACATGAAAGCGGAGGTGGATGAGGCGGTGGGGTGGATTCTGAGAGACATGAAAAACCGACGTATGAAAAAGAATAGAGCGAAGGGGGGAAAATGGAAGCGAGAAACAAAAAGAAGGAGGACAAGAGAGGGAAAATCGGCGAGGGGGGGAGAAGAGATTCGAGAGTGGGAGCTCAGAGGCGGAGAAATCGGAGGGGCAGAGAGCCTCGTAGGAGCGAGAGGAGGGAATATAAAAGCGGGGAGAGCGAGAGAGAGAGAGAGAGAGAGAAAGAGAGAGGGTTGAGCGGGGGTGGGGAAGAGCGGCAAAGGAGGCTCAAGGTCGCTGCGGGGCCGCACGCGCGCCCCCGGCGCACGCATACACGCGCATGCACGCGCGTCACACGCACGGAGAGAGAGGCGTCGCGGTGCACACGCCCGTGTGCACGTCGCTCGTTGGGAGGGAAGGGGAGCAGGAGGGGGAGGGGGCTGCAGCGCAGGCGCGCTCTGCGCGATATCGAAGCGTTCTGGGAACTGGGAAGTGCGTGTGCGTGCAATACCGCGTAATATCTCACGGATGAGTACCACCTGACGGGTTAAACTTGTCACGATGAAGAATTTAATTTATCTCCAACTATGGATTTCGTTTTATCGCCCCATGCCAACCTTGATTTTCAATATCTTGACAAATACAACTTGAAACTATCACGGTTTTGATTTTCACGTCAGTTTCGAAGGGATATAGCGCGTGAAGTGTTCTTTGCTTTTTATTGTTTTTGCTATTTCTGTAAAGTTTTATAATTCTTAATATGAATTTTGTAGAACGTTTCGTTCTGCCAATGAAAATTAATTTCTAGCGAGAGTAAAAGTTGTTCGATTAAAAAAATCGCGCCAATATTGAATCTATAGTGAATATTACGAATGAAAATTTTCTTCAATTTCGATAATTTTGAAATTATAAAATCGAGTGGATGTACTTTGCTCGTATCGGACGAAATTCGATTAGCGGATTAACGCGATTACGTGTTCATACGGGAACGGTGCATTAGAGATGCATTACGTCGTGAGCGTCGCGTTATTTCGCGATTCGATTAAAGGATCGCTTTTAGCATAGGGAATGCGGGGGTGGCCAGGATGAGAAACCAGGATGAGAAAGAGAACGAGGGAAGAAGAGAAAGAGAGAGACGCCATGTGTGCGCGGGCGCACAGAGACGAGCGCTTTGACAGTCAACATCCATTACTCGAGTACCGCGGCAAGAGCCAAATAAACTCTGGCGCGAATGATCGAGTGTACTCGGAATCCCACTCATAAATCGAGACGAAAACGGGGGCCCCCCGTTCTCAACCCCATCGCAACCCTACCCGCGTCATTTGAATTTCGTTTCTTCTCTCGCTCCCAAAAATAAAAACCAAGGCGCCGTGATTAATGTCAACACACGTACATCGTGAGAAGACGACGAGTAATGGGAATTGGGAAAAAATTCGATCTCGCGAAACGGTCAATACGGATTTTCCGCGCCGGTTGAAAGAGCTCGAGACGAGCGCGAGCGTTTATCTCGTCTGGTCCAATGAATTTTTAATTCCAATTGAATTCTTGGTCTCGGCGGTTCGAACGAGCGGCTCATTGATAAAGAGGAAAGAAGAAAGAGAGAGGAAAAAAAGCATCGAGAGGGTTTCGAGGGTTGAAAGGGGCGAACGGAAATACGCGACGGTGGAGCGAGATATTGCGCTCTCGCGGAGGGCGATAACGCGGTAGGAAATACATTTTCCAATGAGAGTGAAAGCGAACGGTAGAAGGGATGGAGGAGAGGCAACCCCCTCTCCTCGGCGTAGTCAATACTGCAATCGCGCTCTAGACACTGGACCCCAACTCACTCTCCTTTCTCTCTCCTTCTCTCTCTCTCTCTCGTTTGTCTTTGAACGCTCGAAGGACTCCAGATAAACAGAGAGAGAGAGAGAGAGAGAGAGAGAGAGAGAGAGAGAGAGAGAGAGAGGAGAGAATGGCTGGAAGGGAGCGAAAGGGGAAAAATAAATAGAATAGCGGAGGGTAGGAGCGAGAGAGAATGATAAAAGAGGAAAATCCTAAATCCCGGCAATAATTGCCGAGGACCGTGGAAAACGCAGCGAGGGCGGTTCAAAACTCGACTCTCACCCCTTCGACCCCGCACCTTTAATGAAGATTCTCGGACGAAAGTGCAAACGCAAAGGGCGTACCTTTTTGCCTCTCCCCCTTAGAGCCGTGAGAGACGTATTTCGCGGTAAATCGACGTCGAAACGATCGGATACAACGATCGCTTGATTGCACATACGCTCCTCGATGTAACATACACTGTTAAAAGAATTTTTAAATTCAATATTTCAAGGTTCTCAAACTTTTATCGCTACATTATTTGGAATTTCAATGAATGACCCTTTGACAATTTTTAATCACAGTATGTGTAGAGACATCTGAAGAATAATAAACAAAAAATTCAATACAATGCACAGTGCAGAGTGCAGTAGCACACCACTTAAGAAAGCCGGCCAAAAAATTTTAAATGATTAAATTTTTTTTTAATTCATCATAAACGTCAACTAACATCAAATAAAGTCAAATTAAGTATTTTCAAATTGTTATTCGACCAGTAACTGATAAATGAAATGATAAAAATTTTCACACATATTGTGTTAATAGCATCATTCTGATGGGTACTATCAAATCACTAACTGTGTAGTCTTGATTAAGATTTTAAATCGTTAAAACTATATCACAATTATCATGCTATTGAAAATTAATAACATAGTTATGGAAACAAAATACAATTTAGGTACTATTTTGATTCAAGAAGTGGTGAACCTCGAGAAGACAGGACGAGATCCCTATTGTCCGGTCGACAAGTCATTAAAGACTCCGGTGAACGTTATATGCAAATAAGCTCGCACCGCAAGGAATTATCTCACTCGCGAGCGCGAAAACGAAGCGCGATAATCCGCTTCGAGGTAGGAGCGTGGAAAACGGGCGATTAACTCGCGGGGCTTATTGTGCCAAGACGGGAGTGTACAACTCTTTTTTTTCTCTTCCCCTCGCAACCCTACGAAGCTTGTTTGCTCCACTTCACGCTCATTGTGATTCGTAAGGAATTCCGACGCGCGACGACTCGATAAGTATACCCACTCCCGTCAGTTTCCTTCATCCCGCTTTTGTTCTTCATCGCGCATCTCGCGCGCCACTCGAGCTTCGCGCCAACCTAACGCACCCCTACTACCTACGAAGACGAGTGTTTATCGTTATCGAGTGCGACTATGGTTTCCACGGTTTCCAGCTCGAGTGTTCCCGAGTGGTGTCGTATTACCGAATTCAATTCACACGGCTTATTACCCGTACAAAATTAGTCCTAGAGTAATTACCGACATGTACAGCAATCGAAGCCGCATCTGAGTGTTTAACGCTTAATTAAGTACAATTTCCCTTCTGATTTTCATATAAATCAACATCAGTCACAATACCCAGAATTTATATAAACCTGCTCTTCTATGATAACAATTAAACTTTCACTATAATTGAAATACCTTCACCAATAATTAGTAAAATTGTTTAGCATCAAAAAGAAATTCAAATAAAAATTTATTTTAGTTTGAATCTCGCGATAATTATAGTATTTTTCCTCATTTAAATATCAAACTAATGATGAGAGTGAGTGCAAGAAATTACCTAGATTATATTCCGATTAATCATTAATGAGTCGAGCTCTCGTAATTCACACCACTCACGCACTCGACAAAGTACCGGCTCGTATGTCGATGACAGAAAGAGCCGCCTGACCGTCTTACTGATCTAACTAGTACTGCTCTATGCGCGCTATGCTCACTGCTTCCTCGGTAGTTCCTTCTCGCTGGCGTAGATCGCCCGTCCCTCTCCCTCGTGAACTATACGACGCTCTATCGTATCGTCACGCGACCCCTCCCTCTTCAAACTCCAAGTGCGCGCACCATTCACAGCGACTTTTTGGTAAACCAAGGAGCGGAGAAAGAAAAACAGCGAGCACGGACAAAGGGAGCCCGCTAATTAGACGCATCCAGTTCGATGCCGGTCCGAAATAGTCTTTTTCCCCTCGTACGGATACTTTCTCGCGTCTTCCACGCGGTAACGCGTACTTTGCTCGAGCATCGAGGACGCGATTATCACACCGTTTCGTAAGGAATGAAATATTCATCGACGAAAAAAAAAGACGCGTCTTCTTAAGGTAGGTCTAGTGTAAAGTGAATCGAACAAGAGAACTCAAAGCCACGAATGCTGATTTAAAAAACGCAATAAATAATAAGATAATTAAATACTCTTTCTATTCACTAAATAAAGTTATATGTATTAAAACAAGTTATATGTATTTAACAACAAATTATTTACTTGATCAATTAGTATAATAATAAAATCATATACATAGTGAAATTTAACATTTTATGTGCTTAGTTAAAAAATTTTAGTACGTGGTGGTGCATTTTTCTGCATAACTTTGGTACCCGCAATAAATTTACAAAATAGTATATTTATATAATATTTTTCATAGCCTGCATCTAACTTTCAAAATCGAATACCCCGTGAAACATACTAAATTAAAGAGTTTCTAGCTTCGTAAATATCTAAAATTCTTATATCTCCCGAATCGAAGCGTACTTCTGATTCTCTACCTTAATTAGTGAATTCCAAGCGTTCCCGCCGCATGTGGCAATGTTCTTGAGTGTACGAGGAACGTCACCTGTGCTCGTAACGAATGCACGCGGTAACACCAGCGGGTCCCCCTTCCGTGCATCCGGGGCAGCGTATCGCTTTTAGCGACATCCGGCCTTGTCCGAATATTTCGTCTCGATTCTAGCCGCGAAAGTGAAAACGGAATAATCGAGGAAATGAAAGCAACTCGTTGCATCGAGTCTGGCTCCTACACGAGCTATTAATACTCCGTAGCGATGATCAGTGAAAGGCTATAAATTTCGTGAATCGGGGTCGCTAACGGGGGCTACGAAGCGGGCGGAACAGTGAGCGAGTCGAGTTTTTCCTTTCCCAGCGCGAGATTCCAGTACGGGATGCGCGCGGAACCCCGCGGGAAAATCTAACGGCCCGAGAACAGACGTCGATGTGGACCCCTCGATCGAGTACCGTTATTCGGCGATGCGCGTGCTGCATAGCCCGGTGCACGTGCACCGTTGCATTGGAATCCCCATGAAAGAAGAAACGCTCGAACGATTCTAAATCGTGGGTTCCTCTTACGTAACAGCGAGAGCGCGGCAATAATAGCAGCTCCGATTCTTACAATAAATACAACACACCATTCTCTCTTTTTTTTCTTTGTCAAAATTATTACCGCTAAAGAAAATGCGAATCCTGCGATCGGGACACGATCCGCCGACCTCGGCGAATGCTCACTATTGCACTTTTCGGTGTGAAACGTCATCCCATTAACGAATAAGCGTGATCGATAAATGAAAATTGAGCCACGTACGAACTTGAAAACTAAACAAACGATACACTGAATGAATACGGCGTAGTATATTCCCTCGAAGCGAACAACACACCAGGCGAGGCTGTCTAAGCGCGTAGACGACAAATAAATAAACAACTGGATGGTACCTGGCGGATGAATCCACCATGGGTTGACCAGTGATGGCTGTTGGTTGCTGGTACCCTCGCCGACAGGGGCGTACATCCTCCTCGGACTACGTCACGCCCGTCACTGCCGCCCCGTACGGCTGCAACCCCCGATCGGCTTTCAAGCCATAAGCTCCCCCTGCGCGTGTGCCCCACCACCGCTGCTATGTCCTCTACTACTCCTCCGTCATTTCCCCATCCCCGTGTGCTCAGCGCCGCAAGAGGGTTGCAAGGTTACCGCCTCCCCCTCCGGCCAGCCTAACCACCCCCTACCACCCCCGCGTCCCTCGGCGGCGGCCTACACTTGCCCGGTTGAACGGCGCCCACGCAACTTCGCTTTCGCTCTCTACTCCGAGCCACCCCTCGACACGCAACCCGCTGCCTTTCCTGCGCACCCGGAGAGCCATCACTTTCGCCGGAAAGTCCTCCAGGGCCGTTATACGAGGGGCGCCCTGGCTGACGTTGCAAGGGGTGGCTTTCGCTGCTCTGCTTTTTACCTTCGCGAATTCGCTCCCTTCTCTCTACTTCTCTCTCTCGCTTCATTCTTGCTTCCATTACACACCACGGAGAAGTTGGACACCTAGATCGCGACTCATCACGCTTATGACTCCCTCCTTTCTCTTCCTATCTGCAGATTACACTTTTTGTACGTTCGAGAGGGTAGATAAGTTATATCGATCAATCGTCGAGTGATATTGCAGTGGAAATATGTAAAGCGAATGATTCGGTTTCGAACATGTATTCGCGCGGTAAAAGAAAACTCTTTTACTGATTAAGCCATAGTTCTCGACCGGGGTCGAATCGATATTCCCGTCGTTATCTCTGATTTCATCAATCAACGTCTTACGTTGAAATTTTCTTGCAGTTTTCTATCCATTTATTTATTTCGCTGTTTTTATGTATCAACATGCTAACTCTAGTACTTATATGTATTCGATACAATAGTGCAAATAAACAATTTTTATATTCAATTTGTCACGTAGCGTATTGATGATCGAATAAAAATTTTATAATTATCAACGTAAAAGTAAAACTATCACCGTGACAGCCGTGAATAGATCGGCAGCTACTATCTTTTTTGCTATTGGCCACAAAACTTCTTTCACGGAGTATCCTTCTATTCTTCTATTTTTTCCGAAACGTCAATAAACTGATATTTCGTGGCATTCTATTTCCGTTACGATACTCCCTCTACGAAAACGGATTGCCGCGGAATATATACCGCGATTAATTGAAAAAACAAATAGTTGTACGGTGCGTCGTGTATTTTCGCGATGGTGCGGGGTTTTCGAGCGAGAATCCTCCCGTGCTGCGGAATGGTCGATGGGGAGGGGAGGAAGACCTTGCATGATTCCTCGCCACCCCCGCGATGCGTGAGGGCTGCGTTCGTGGTGGTGAGCGATGGG
>NCVS01001454.1:65763-92891 GCA_003055095.1 Goniozus legneri
GGGGAGTACGAAAGGGGAGCCAAGCAACCTGCACCCGGCAACAGCTCCCCCGACCTCGGAAGAACTAATCATTAACCTCCTTTCGCTTCTCCCACACTCCTCTCTCCTCCCCCGCGACGCCTAATACCGCGCGAACTCAACCACCTTAGCAGCGTTTCAGTTTCACCTGCCCGTATATAAGTTACTCTCCGAGTTTACCCCCTCGTCGCTGCCGGATTAGTGTATCGAATTCGTTACGTCGGGTACGTGACAAATTATCGAACACGTTCAATCTCGGAATTCTTCCGTGACATAATTTAACGAATTTTCGAAATTTATCTCTCGGAAAGAATCGATCGAGCTCTGGATGCGTGTCGGAAAAAACGAAAACATAGTCGGGCGAAATGGTATAGATGTCAGCCAAGCCCTGCAATTACGATTACTTTCACTCTCGCTCCCACGCTTTCGACCCTCCGAAGGTCTCATCGACCTACCCAAAAAAAACCCCTCCCGTTATTTTTCGCCACAAACATTTCACGCGATAATATACCTCGCTAAAGCTGGGAAACCTTTTTCGAAAAATAATTCGTTGCGAAGCGAGATGAATTCGCGAGAGTGCATTCTCGTAACTCGAATGCAGTTTGCGGAATATCAAGCTTAGTCGTCGGTGCGGTCGTTGAAGTTACCTAGCTCAAACGCGGCTCGTACGTATAGCTACAGGCGCTGCGCTCTTCGGTACGAGTAACGAAGATGCAACGATAACGCAACCGGCAATATAGAAAACTGTGCGTCCTTTCCCAGGGGCAAGGCGTTGGGAAAGGGCATGCGTGGACGGGTCCCCACTCTGGCTCGATGGAAGTACGGTTTTTCTAATTACATTAGGCTCGTAGCGAAATCGAGTAACCCTACGGCCTTTCTACGACTTCGGGCTCATTTCTCTCCTCAAGGTGGTATCAGAAATCGCTCAATCAGTATCGACGGAAGTTTCTCTACCTAAATCGCGATAAAATGAATTTCAATTAGCGGTAACTGTGGTTAAAATAAACGCAGCGTATTTCCCATTTTTGTAGTAAAGTACACCGGAAAATATTGTAAGACGAGATCGCTTCTTGTTTTCGTATTTCACCTTCAATTTCAGTCGTCCTATCGACCCCCAAACCTCGCGACTACATCCGATGTATATAGATAATAAGTACACGGAGACCTGCCGCCTCTTTAAAGTCGATATGACTCTGTTCGATCGAAATTTTACCGAAAAAACCTTCTTTTTAAACTAAAATTTCAAGAAATTGCAATTTAGTTTCGAATATGGAACTATCGAAAATTGGAACGTATTTTTTTCTCTCCTCAGGATCGTGAGGATTATCACTGCTTAGACAAAACGTAGCTGCTGTCATGAATGAACTGAATGGACGGTATCCTCGAACGCGGCGTGAAGATCGTTAATGGTCGGGGTGAGTCGATGTTTAAATAATTCAGGAGGCACGAGCGCCGGGGTCATTGTGGTCGAGCAGTCGAGTACTTTCACGCGTATAAACGCAATCGATGCCTAGTATAAAAATTCTATCCTTCGGAGTTCTCCCTCTCGTCCATACAGGCTTGTACGACAATCGCTCTATCTGGCAGCCCTACCTCGACTTATGGGATGAATGCGGAAGCAGCGATACCGTTTTCTTTAATGCGATCGAAGAGACACGGCAATAATAGAATAGCAGCGATACCAAAATATAAAATTCGTAAATTAAAAAAAATCGCGTTGTTATTTTTAACAATTGTTTAGTCGTACTGAAAAATTATTCAATAAATTTTAATTAAATTGTACTGTAGACTGAAAAATAAAATATTCTACCAAAAATTTCTCTGGATACGAGCAAGACTTCTCGTGAAGTTTCGTACCGAATCGAATATTAAACGGAGGTATAAAAAATTCAATAAAAAAAATACATTCGACAATTTAATTACTCAATGTCAATTCGTCTTCCCTGCGAAGTTTTACTGAATTTTCATGAAACTTCCCCCCGTACGACGTCAACTTCACACGGCGCTCAAATGGGCGTCGACTTCGTGAAAACTTCGCCAAATATAGAGGCAGTTCCTCAGGACCGAATTACTCGGCCAATCTCATTTCGCGCGATTGCTGCAATGTTCGAGTTCGCTCAAATTATCCACGAGATTATCATTCCAGTCTCTACTCGGTCAGGCTGGCCTTCGAGGAGAAGATCGAGAGAGTGAAGTTCACGAAGTACGTTGGCAAATATAGAAGAGAGGGAAGGAGAGAAAGATAGAAAGAAAGAGAGGGAGGGAGAAAGAGAACCGGGGGTGCGTGCGGCTGGTTCTCGAAGGTCGGTGGAGAAAGAAGGGGAGGGTAGGGGTGAACTCGAGAGAGTGAGAGAGCGAGAGAGAGAAGGGTGCGCGGAGGCAGCCGAAAAAGGGACACACGCACGCGAGAGGGGCAAAAGGAGATGCAACCGCGTAGAGAGCGTCGCGCTATTGATTCCCTTTTCAGCCCCGTGAAGGCCCGCGCGTTTCCCACTCACTTTCCGTGGCGTTTGCGCGCACGCACACGCGCACAATTCCACGTACGTACACGCCAGCTCGTACCGATATCGTATACACGAAGTTTTCGTACATACACGCAAAGTTATACGTGTCCCGGCCACGCATGGCGCCTGTGTACAAACGCAGCCACGCACGTACGCAGCACGCTCTCACACATACTCGGCCGTTCGATACACACACATTCGCGATACTCAATGCGTTTGGTGAATGCAGGGCACAAAGAGCTAGTAGAACCGGCGAATAGAAGAAGGAATATAGAACGAGTGGAAAAAATGGGAACTGGATTCTACGACCTTACCACCCTTTATCCCCCCCTCTATTGGTACGTTTTCTCCCTACACGTGCATTCTTAGCCCGTCGAGTTTTCTCCGAGCGATTGCATAAGAATTAGAATGTATCGTTGCAAAACAAATTTTCAACCGATCTTAGAAATATTTTCTCGTTATCAGCAGTAACAATGGTCGATATCGACGGTGTTAACTATTCCGAGTCAATTATGATATTATTCGCAAAGTAGTAGAAATTAATATTATTATTTATATCAATCGCACGACCGAGTGGAACTACAAAGTATGAAGAATCAGAGCCACGTAAATACTTGCGTTCTATTCCACGGTTAGTGATTTCAAATGTCAATATGCATGAAATTCGGATGTCTTGTGTCATTGGAGAACCTACTTTGGGACGCAATACAATAATATTCATTTCTTCGCAACAGCTCAATGATGCGCGTTTAATTATTTGTGTATATATTCATTGTTTTCGAATGATGCGATTTAGAGCCGGATCTCTACTCATAAGTTAGTTGATTTTTCAATAAATTAATATTTATTCGTAATAAATTTCGTTAAAATTTTATTAAAAAAGTGATAAAATAATGATATAACAATTTATTGAGGATTTAATTCGTTTGTATTAATAAATACTTATGTTATTCGATTGCGACAATTTTTTCTAAATCAAAATTATGAAAGAATTTTTAAAAAATTGTTAAATAAATCATGCAAAGTTATAAAATAAAACTCACCAAAATTAATGATTAATGAAAATATAAAACCAAATTTTGCGAAGTAATAAGATTGTAATCGATACCCGTCCTTTGACGATATTATGCAGAGCTTCGGAGCAAAATACGAATAAGACCGATTGGATTACGACATGCCGCGCACGACACGAAGTTACACTGCCACTGGCGTCGGAATTCGCCCTCGTCCTTATTTATGTAAATCAAATAGTAACCTATCGAATGCCATAAGAAGTCCGGGGCGTTGCACGAGCCGTTAACAGAATGGAAACGAATTCAAATGTACTAAAAGTTATTGTATTGAGGATTTGAGCACTGAAGGTGGATTATAGCAGCGTTCGTAAAACCGAATATTAAATTTTAATAACGAATTTGCTAATTCATCATTCTTTTGAATAATTTTTGTTTTCGTTCTAATGTTTTACCATTCGATTGAAACCTTTTTATAATTTACTGTTCCTAACCTCTTATGCCGAACTTTTATAAAATGGAGAAGATTAAATAATTAGAAAAAATAATTTTCATATATGAAGTTCAGTTACATATTTTTTGCAGTTCGCAGTTAAGTAGATGAAACTCAGAATAAAAACAAAATCTACTTACCCGGCGTACACCGACGACCCTTATTTTCTATTTTTTGTCGCCATTTGTAACACCGCGAATTTGAAATTGTTATCAGCATGTATTTACTCCATTTTTATGACCTAATAAAAATTAATAATTTCATTTTAACGAACGTACTTATTTGTAAAAAGTATATTTGTAAAAGTAAATGATTATTTAACAATAATGATAGAAACTACACGAAGTGACAGCTCATTGTATTATTAATAGCAATCTGACATATTTTTTAAATTAAACAATTTCGACTGATAAATTAAAAGTGTTATTTAACGTGTTACTTTTCCTTGTTTGATATTTTTTTAACATAAAAGCATCAAAAATATGAATGAAAAATAATGAATGCTTAGAAAAAATATAAAAATAATACCTTTTTACGGTAGATTCCCAGTTGCTCACGTTTTCCTTACGACACGATCACTTCATATACCAAAGTTCAATTCTTTTAATTTCTTTTCGATTAACCACAATACTTTATCAGACTATCGGCAGCATGAAATAAATGTTATACATGTTTCTAATGCATTTCAACTGGAAAGAATAAGACCATCGATAAACCTTCAAAAACGACAAATACGTATTACGTACACGTGTAATAATTTAAATTTTCTTTTCAAGCTATCAAAATTTAATAATTTACTGTTACAGAATGTTACTACATACTTTTTTATATTTTTTCCATCCGAACGCTGCCAGCAGCGAGGGGGACTGGAAACAGATTCGCCGGATAGTTTTTCAGGTTCATGGACACCCTTGTCAACGCACTAACAATTGAAAATTGAACTGACTCCACCAACGCCATCTTGCGAAAGCGGGAAATACATATTTCTCTCATGTGCGACCGTTTTATACAATTTTTACGTAGCTCATAGAATAGTATCTACGATGATTCACATGTGAATTCGTTGCGAATGGCTATGTAAACTTTTTTACTTATTTTGTGTTAATTTTTATCTGTAGTCAGAATAATTAATACCATTTTCTTCTTAAATTTTGATGAATTTTCAATGGCAGGTGCTTTTTATTACCAACGGTCGGTATTCAACCGTGAGCGAAATTTTATTAAAATGACATAATATTCGAATATATATAAAAAGAAATAATTATAAATAAATAAATCATTTTAAAAATGGTTTTTATCGTGCTAAACCCAACCATAATTCAGAATTTATCATTTTATAAGTATACCTTGATGGTGCAAAAGAAAATATGATGTAAAGTAAAAAATATTCTTAGTCATTTTTTTCTTCTATAAATACTACTCTTTAAATTACTTTTATAATTTTCAAAGAGAAGGTTTTCACATAATGCATCATAGAAATTTAGCTATGTCATTTCCCATATATCTTATGATGAATTTTTATTGCGTTATGTATACACTGATACTATATCTCCAATACAATTCCATTTTTAGAACTTTATAAGAAGTTCAGCCGCAATCTATCTTTCAGAGTGTTATACAATCAGGTGAACAAATCATATTGCTGTCATTCTCCACATAACCAGTTTGTTATAAATAAATTTATTTTCTTTACTACAGTTATTTGAAACATTAACCAACAACTACAATGTCACCTTGAAATTCATAGTAAGGAACTTCAAGGTTCAGAGGAGCTGGTCCTTTCCTAATACGACCACTGGCGTCATAATGCGAACCGTGGCAAGGGCAATAATATCCTCCAAATTCTCCTGCATTGGCAATAGGTACACATCCCAAATGAGTACATACGCCCAAAACAATCAACCATTCTGGATTCTTAACTCTCTCGCTATCAGCCTGTGGATCCCTCAGGGTAGACACATCAACAGCATTTTCTTTCTCAATTTCCTTTGGTGATCTGTACAGTAAATTATCAACAACAACATCATCTGCAATATTTATCTAGCTGACATGAATTTAGTATATGATTATCACTTACCTGTGTCGTACAAAGAGAGGCTTTCCACGCCACTTGAATACTACACTCTTACCCTCTGGGATACTATTCAGATTAACTTCAATCTTTGACAGAGCGAGTACATCAGCAGAAGCACTTAATGACCCTATAAATTCTGATACCAATGTTTTAGCTCCATAAGCAGCTACCACTCCACTGGCTAGAAATTTCAATAATATCAGTAATAAATTTAAAATAACAATGATATATGAATTAAAAAGAATAACACTCACTAGCAGCCACAACATATGAATAAGCCTTACGGGAAGATGAGCTATCTTTACTTTTAGCACGAGGATCGTTAACTTCATCTCTTCTGTAATGAGAGAAGTCTGGTATCTGTATATCAGTATGTGCCAATCTCACTGGAACGACCTGTGTGCTCACTAAAATAGAAAAAACTCTTATAAAGACTTATTTAACTTTACCAAATCTAGAAAATTGAAATTAAAGTATTGATAATGAAACATATTCAAGAACTTGATGTTTTATATATAATTTTATTACATAGCTACACGGACATAAGCTCAATAGATAAGGTAGACTACGAAATATTGCACGATTATATAATCAATTTACATAAAAGTACGAAATTGAATTCCGACTATGCAATATTAATAAAAAGATAATTGTCAGGAACATTTCGCACGAACCTGCAACTCCTGAGCTTATGCGTGTACGTCCTGATAGAATATTCTGACTGAGTGTGTAACCGCATTCTCGTTTAACGGGTGGAATGACTACAACTTTGGGCCTCTGAACTTTACCACTTCCAGCCACTGGGCGGCTTCCATTCGAGACAGCCGTTGCCGTTGCTTTCAAAAACGACGAGAGATTTGACGATTTCGCGACGACGTTCATTTTGATTTTCGCGAAACGCCTTTTCTTGTTAAAGGGAACGAAATGAAAACTCAAAAACTAACCAAACTACAAATACAAGGTGGCGCCAGTTATTCTTTCAAGAGCAGACGTCACTGGTCTGCTAGAGCAGTGCGCGCATGAAAGCGCCAAGTTTTATCGAAATTTGAAATATCAACATGCACAGAAGTTATTCTAAACTCACTTTGAAAGTACATTTTCGTTGAAATTTCGAAAGAGATTTTATTCTATAAATAAGTTTAGTCAACTACGATAAACATTTTGACTTCCAATTAAATCTTAATCAATTTTTTAATGGGATTCCGGTGATAAGACACCCTGATCATACTATCATCAAACGGGAAGCGTTCGGCTTGATAAATTGTGTTAGAATGCATCCGTTTTTCTCCGTCAGTATAATCATATGTAGTCATTGAAGCACCCACAAAGCATTCTACAGCAATAAGATGTTAATAAGGAATTTTATTTTTATCGTTGTTCATTGTGTATTATTTAGTCGAGAAATATATTCAAGCTGTATTACAACAAAGTATGATGCAGGTAATTTAAATTAATTTGATTTTTGTATTGATTTCGTATTAATATATAATTAATTATTTTCAAGTAAATGGTACATGGTTGAAATGTTCTGATATTAATTGGCAAATCTTGGAGAATCAAAATCCAATTGGAGTATCGGCTATAATAATACTTAATTCAAATTTAACACAGATACCACCTAATGCATTTTTAAAATATGCCAATAGTCTACAGGTATTAAATATTAATAACTGCAGTTTAAAGCTTATTGATAATGCTGCATTTCACAATTTGTGGAAATTAACAAAATTGAGTTTATCAAGTAATAACTTATTACATGTAAAATCAGAATGGTTTACTGAATTATCTGCATTAGAACAGCTTGATTTATCATTCAATAGAATCACCAATATTGACAATCAGACATTTTCTTATATTAGAAAATTAAAAAGACTTGACATTAGCGATAATAATCTTCAATGTGTGACTATTGCTCAACTTATACCACTCAATGCTCTTCATAAATTGAAATTTATAAATAATCCTATGAATTTTACTTGCCATGGTCAGGTATGTAAATGAATTAACTTGTTTTTCTGATTGAATACAAAAAAACAATACGTGTAACATATTTTCAGCTCACTTTGTGGTTGAAAGATCGAGGTGTTAAATATATGAATTATCGTGAGGAACAAGATTCCTGGTTAGAACATATACTTTGGCAGTGTACAATTGAAGATATCGATATAAGTAATGAAACTGCATTCAAGGAATGTATTATTCTTAAAATGTTTAATCAGTTACGTCTGGCGCTCATCAATACTGATTATTATCCAATTAGTGTATCTCGTGATATTGCGAGTTTAAGAAATTTCTTTATTGATTGTTTGAAACATAATAATAAAGATAACTCAAATGGAAATATTATTAAACAACTACTGTTGTACTTATATAAATTTAAACATACAATATAAAATTTGTATTATTTGAGATGTAAATTCAAAAATAAAAGATTTCTGCATGAAATTAAAATTAAATAGTTATTGAATATAATTTTTTATGATAGATTTGTAAAAGAATATATGTACTTTGCAATAAAACTTGAGTATTACAAATTAGTATTAAAACTTAAAAACCACCCTTTATGTAAATTTACACTACAATTTCTCCTTTTTGTAATTAGAATTTAAATTCACTAACAAAATCACAAAAATTATATTTAAAATATATGTTGCAATAATAAAAAATATGCTACTTAATTGTTTATTGATCACTTGTATAGAACAATTGTACAACCATCCCCATGATTTATAAAAATTGTATATCTATTAGATGTAATACAAAATTGATCTATTTATGAACAAATATATATGATATCATAAATACATTATATTGCATAATAAAGCTGCTACATTCATTCTTTTTTTATTTTAACATTCAAAAAGTATCAATTATAAAATAGGTAAAATAGTATCTGAAACTTGAGTAAATTAACAAAGAATTTTTAAATATCATATTGTAGAGGAACTTTAATTATTTCTCATAATATAACCATCTCTATGTCAAAAAAAAAATAGTGAAATGGTAAATTCATATATATATATACTGTAGGTACAAAAGACAAATCATAATAAAAATAGTAAATATCTACATACAAATTTTACATACAAATAACAATAGTAAGTTTGATCTTTTTAAATGAGAATAAATATATTTTAATATACATTGTATTTTACTGTAATCTTGATATATAAAAAAATACAATTTCAATCTATCATATTCAATGCTTGTAAATCGGCAGTTGTTAAGAATTGACAAATGTAGTCACCTACATTGTACTTCAAAATACCTCCATTAAATCTCTGAATAGTAGCAACAGCACCATCATATAATAAAGATCTTTTTACTCCTCTTTCAAGTGTTCTCTTTAACATACTACCATAATAATGGAATTGATTAGTTGATACAAGTCTCAATAAAGTGCAATATCTGCTACCAATTTTCAAAATTTGATAAACTTTATTCATATCAGAGTTGATCACATCCAAAACAGTAAAATTTCTGTCTAATCTTATATTTTTCATTGTTATAAGTTCTGCAATACAAGCTTCAATTGTTGGATTTATTAAATCTACTTCCCTTGTTTGCAATTCTCTAGGGAAGGCTACATTTATTTGTTCAGCAGTAACTGTGTCAATTTCATTTATAAAGTCAAGAACATGATTTCTTACGATGAATTCGATAAATTTATGGTCTCCATATATTAGATGATTGGGCAAATCATTAATTATTGTTTTGCAAAAATACCTACCTATTTTTTTTCTCAGATTTAAATTAGGATAAAAATCCAAAACAGCCTTTATAGCCTCATTTTGACTATGTTTATCAGTATTCCGATTGTATCTTACAGAATGCATTACAGGTGTTAGATTATACTTGCATCTAGCATTTACATCAGCATCTTTATTCAGTAAATCATATATCATGTTAGGTACCATAAATCTACATGCAACTATTAAAGCAGTTTCTCCACATATATTCCGAATTTCCAAATCACGTATGTGCTTTATTAATACCTGGAAAATATCTGTATTTCTTAGTTCAATAGCAAGATGAAGTACAGGTTCCCTTGCTGGAACAAAATCTCTGCTATTCAAAATTAATTTTACAGCCATTTTGTATTGATTCCAAACAGCGCGATATAATGGACTACGACCATATTTTCGGACAGTAAAATCTACTTCATATTTCAACATGATTTGTAAAATTTTGTCATTTCTAGTATCAATAGCGTCATAAATTGCTGATCTATTATAACTTGTTAACATAATTTTGGGATATTTTTTCAGTACACTTTGAAGGAATGAAATTTCCTGATATTCTATAATTTTACTTAATACTGGATATCTGTTACCGTCAATATCAGCACCGTGATCTAATAAAATTTGTGCAATATCAAAGGAGTAACCACCAATTGCATACTGCATAGCACTTATGTTAAGAATGGACATTGAATTAGGATCAACATTATATTTTAATAAAAGTTCTATGAGACTTATACTTCTGTTTTGAACTGCAATGATAAATAATCTACTACCTACTCCCGAAAAAAGGAAAAAAAATGGTTCCGACATACAGAGTTTGTTTATCTTATCTTCTAATCCTGCTTTACCATCTTTTCTCGCTGCTTTTTCCAAACTCTTTACTTGGGAGCGACAACGAGCCACCCTTTGCATATGTGTTTGTATATCATGACATAAACTTTCATATTGAACCAAAAATTTATATGGTGTAAAGCCAAATATAATCAAATTAGTAAATGTCCTTAATTCTTCTAATAATTGCATTAAATTTATTGTCCTTATTTCATAATGACATTTTCTAGATTTATGAAAAATATTGAAAATTTCACATTTCGTAGTATAAGCAGTACTATGAATTGGTTTCCGCAAATATTTTTGGTAGATAGGTGTAGTCGACAAATTATTATACTCATGAAATAAAAATTTGAGGACTAAATCGTGCATCCCATTAGGACTGAGAATAATTGAAAATAAATTTTGAGTTGCAAAATAAAAAGTTTCATCTTTGTTAACTATCGCAAATTTCTGTCTGAATTCCTGATTACATATTGAGATATAAAAATTAAGTGAAGTGATTTTGTCATTTGATTTTTCGTTCAAATATGTTTTATATTTAACAGTCAATGTAGATAAATCTTTGTCAAACTCTTCTGATACAGCATGAAGACACGAAATCCTTCTTCTATAAGGTTTAAATGATTCTGAAATGTCAGTATATACTGTAATTGCAGCATAGTCAATAAACTTAAAACCAAATTTTGAAGGAACAAGCACAGGATTAAGATACTGATCTACTGAGTCTATGTTCTGAAAGTCAGCACTGAGAAATTCCATTATGTCTTTTTAATTATTTATTGCAGCTTAATGGACCAGAGTTATTTTAAATTAATTTCATATGTGTCAACTGAAAAGAAAATTAAAAATTATATTAAATTAATTGAATTAGATTCCCTACTTAAGGTAATATATGTAAAACTGCATTGCCAATTCTTAGTCTATAATTATGATTTATAATACAATTTAGGATTAGATTATAAATTCATCCTCATGTTTTATTACCAATTTGAATGAGATAAGTTTCAATATGGAAAGTTTTCTTACGCATAGATTATTATTAAATATTGCCTGATAATGATTGCAATATGACAGTATTGTGGGGCACTCTTTGTTATAATAATTAATGATTTTTAAATGTATTTTATTTAGAGAATAAAGTCATTTAACCAATTTCATATATAAATGGCTCTTAATAAATAATTTTCAGTTTTCATAACAATCAGGTATTATAAACTCTTTTTACTTTTTTACATGCAATCTTTGACTCGCGTAATCAATCTATTCGACTTTTTGTCAATAATATAAGAGAGAAGTAGGATATGCAAAATAGATCTAAGTACACAGCTTTTTTTTGTGTATAGTTGACCTAATGTAATATATTACGGAGGAAAACGAAAACGTAATTAAAACTGAACTTATTACTAACTGTTATTTCGTGGAGTCCCAACTAAACTTTATCTTATATCCGTATTTAACTTCTCACAGGTGAAACAACACGATTTTTAATACTCAACAGCCGACTAGCCTATTCAAAATCCCAATTTTAAAAATGAAAACAATTCGATTGGCTAAAGGTGTATTCTACTGTATCCAAACAATCGCCGTAATATTCCTTTTGAATTACAAATCATTTTAAAAAAATATGAAATTGTTTTCTTTTTCATGTAATATTATGCAGGGGAGAAAAGAGCTGATGATAAAATTTTGTGCTAACCTGTGTTTTGATTAAACATTTTAACCAAAAGAAGTGAATGATGGTAAAATGTAATTGAACTATGAAAAATTTACTGAAATTTAAGCTCATATGGAATTTTAATCATAGATATCAGAATCCCAGTATAGATGAAGAAGGTAAGTACTGTTTGAAATACCATTGTGAAGAATTTTGAATTTCACGGCTAATAATCATCATATAAACCACTATTTACAGCTTTCAACATACTGTGATAGAATTACTAGGAGACAAAATTATCTGAATATTTTACGGAAAAAATAAGATTATTATCTTTTACAAATTTAAACATACAATTTGAAATTTGTACCACTTTGGGTGAATATTTATGGAAAAATATGATTATTCAAGGAAAATTAGAATTAACAGCCATTGAGACTATTGAGAGTTTACCTTTATTTCAAAATAGTACTGTGGAAAAATAGATGTGTTTCACAATAAAACTTGTGTTTCACATATCAATATCACAGTTTTACAATTACTTCTCATGTAAATTCACACTGTAATATCTTATTTTCTGCAAATACAAATGAAATTTATCAACACCATTATAAAGGTAAAATTAAATTTATAATGCATGTTACAATAATGAAACAAATATTCTTATATACCATCTATTTCTGACAATATAGTGGTATACGGCTAATAAATATTTATTAATATCATCAATGACCACACATATAAAATGGTTACACAATTATTTGTTGTTATGAGTTATAAAAATTGTATAATAGATATACAAAACGTGTAATTGTGCATGTGTATATTACAATCTATTCACCCCAATTTGTATCAAAATATGTTGTATAATAAAAGTACATTTACAACATTCTCTTACATCAATACTCAGAAAGCGTTGAGTATGAAACAAAATGAATAATATATAAGATTTATGTTACATTGTATAAAAATGTAAAATTTACTAATGTGGAGGAACTTTAGTTTTTTTCTGCTCTCATACACAAACCTATGTTCAATAATGAAATTGAGAATAATGTTTTCAATAGTATAATATAAATATATAAAAATGGTAGTCCACTCATAAAAACACTACAATGAACTAACAATTGTAAATTTTGTACTTTTAAACACAAACAATCGTATCTTAATTTATATTCTTTTACTCTAATCTTCTTGTGTGTATAATATAATTCTAGTCAGTCATTTCAGATTGTTCAATATCTTCATATCTGTACATATCAGTAACTACTAAGGCCTCTAAATCTCTATTTGACAAAAATGAACAAATGTGGTAACCAGCGCAATAAGGTATACTGTTCAAAGTGAAACTTTGAAGAGCCGCAATAGCTTTATGATACAATTCAATTCTTTTAATACCTCGTTCAATTTTTTTTTGTAACATATAACCATAATACTCGAAATCATTTGACACCATAAGTAACATTAGACATTCCCTAACTCTAGGATTTGTTAAATAAGTAACAAATTTGTATGAAGTAGCATTTAACACATCCAAAATAGAAATTTTTCTCTCTATTCTAATATATTTCATAGCTGTTAGTTCAGTAACACAATTTTCAATGAATGTATTTGTAAATTCTAGTAATTGTATTTCACCAGGAATTCCTTCTGTTAATCTTTCATAAGTAATATCTTCAATTTCACGTGAATGGCGAAGAATATAGTTCTTTAAGAGAAATTTGATAATGTTCATGTTTTCTCTTGAAGCATGAACACAGTAACTTTCATAAGCAATCTGAAATACAGTCTCTCCATTGCAACTTTGTACATCTAAATCAGGACAGAATGTCATAATATGCTCCACACAAGCTGCTCGACTATTATCAAAAGGACCAAACATATTTTTGACAGAATACATCATTGGTGTCATATCAAGTTGACATTTTGCATTGACATTTGCATCTTTATCCAGTAAACGTTGAATTGCTTCACAATTCATAAGTCTGCATGCAAATAACAAAGGAGTTTCTCCACCTTTGTTTAAACTCTCAACATTATTTATATATCTCAGTAAAATTCTCAAAATATCATCATTTCCAAGTTCAACAGCTAGATGAAGCACAGGCTCATCTCCAACCTCAAATTCTTTACTACTCAAAATTAATTTCACAGCAGTTTTATTTTGATGCCAAACAGCATGATATAATGGGCTATAACCAGCTTGATTTCGGACAGTAAAATCTAATTTGTACTCTAAGATGAATTCTAAAATTTCGTCGTTTCTAGATTCAATAGCATCATAAATTGCTAATTTATTACATCTTGTTAACATCATTTCAGGGTATCTTTTCAGTACACTTTCAAGGAATGAAATGTCCTGACAATGTATAATTCGGTTTAATACTGAATAATTATCACCATCAATTATGGCACAGTGATCTAATAATATTTGTGCAACATTGAAGAAGTATCTACTAATTGCATACTGAATAGCACTTTCATCATGACTGTCATTTATATTAGGATCAGCATGATATTTTAATAAAAGATTTACCATATCAACATTCCTATTTATAACAGCAGTAAAGAGTAATGAGCAAGATCGACCTGTATCTCTCAAGTAAAAATGATTTGGATCCATGCCTTTTTTCAATAAGTAGTCTACCAATGGCAAAATATTTTCTTCAACTCCATTTTGCAAAATCAATGGTGCTTTTTCATGACCAGGATCAATTCTGAAACCAAGTTTTGCAATATGATCCATGATATTTTTACGCTTGTAAAATCTTTGATTCAGTATGCAAGTATAAAATGCTTCTTTAACATCTGGATCTCTGTAATTGGCTCCATTTTCAATCAAAAATTCAATCAAAGGAGTAGCATTTTTGACTGCATAAAATAGTGGAGTTTTCTCAGTATCATCTCGTTGATCAATGTTAGCACCATATTTAAGTAAACTCTTACACATCTTCAACTCTTCCTGTAATACAGCTAGATGTAATGGTGTTAAACCACAATCTGTAGTTTCATTAGGGTTTGCACCATATTTTAGTAAAATATTGAGAATTCTGAGCTTCCCAGAACGAACAGCACAGTGTATTGGTTTCCAAGAATCATGTTTTTGAGAAGGTATTCTTAACAAATGAGGATCATAAATCAATAATAGTCTTACAAAAGAAAAATGACCTCTGTCAATAGCAATAAGAAGTGCTGTTTCATCTCGAGAATTTTTTAATTTAGCATCTGCTTTATTACGTAGTAGAATTTTCCCTGCAACTGTGTTTCCTCTATATGCAGCACAATGAAGTGGGGTAGTTTCATCTGATAATTTTACATTGATATCTGGCTCATATTGAACAATCAAGTTACACAAATCTTTATTTGGTACTTTTGCTGCTGCATGAAGGCATGAAATTTTTCTTCTACCAGACACAAATGATGTTTTAGCAGCACAATTAAGTAAAATTTGTGCGCACTCTGTAAATCCAAGATCAGTTGCTGCTAGTAACGCTGTTCGTCCAAATTCATCTACTAAATCAATATTACTATAATCGATAGAAAGAAATTCTACCATTTCTTTCCGATTGTACACTGCAGCATAATGGAGTGGAGTTCCATCAAATTCATTTCGTGCATCAATTGTACCTCCATAAGTTAAAATCAGTCTGGCAATTTCCACATTTCCTGTTTTGGCCACTACATGTAAAATTGTATTGCCATATCGTATTCTATGGTCAGGATTAGCACCATATCTCAAAAGTAATTGAATTAAAGATAGATCTTTAAGATTTACTGCCAATTGAAGGGGGGTAAATGTTAATATTCCTTTGTCATTGAGATCAAATCCTTGTCTCATGAGGCGTTTTATTGCACGTTGATCATGATCGATTATTGCTTGATGAAGTTTGTGATCTGGCGGTATCGTGTGACGAGTTTTGTTATAACAACCGGTACTTTTAAAATATCTTAGATAATCAAGTTTTAACTCTGTTGTTTTACAATGGCATCTAAACAATTTTTGAAATATTGATAATTCATCGTAAGAATCGTCAAGTGTGTAATCCATTTTTATTTAATAGGTTTCACTTTATATCATCACAATCACCATTCAAAACTTCTGCATGTAGTTTTAATTTTAAAGGAACGGGGTTTGTTGACGTACGTGCGCTAACGATGCCCCATAACGACTGAACATATGAAAAGCCCGATCAGTGAAGGGCATGGGCGTCCAAGGTCGTGGAAATAGAAAACTTCTTTGTGAGGGGACGGAGTTAGGGCACAAATAGCTGATAGGGGGATACAAGGGGATGGGAAAAACGGAGTTTTCCCATTCCGGTTCCTGCTGCACATTGCAGTGAGTCGCTACCTTTTCCCTCTCCTTCGTGCTTAACTGCACGTGGCTTCTGATGCGCGCGCAACGTGTAGGAATTACAATTCCTTCAGGAGAAATAATTATTTGAATACTCTTAATATTCATCCTTACGAACAACACGTAAATAACATTGTTTTCTTTTCATTTCGTAATATACTTTCGTGATAATATGAACAATGTATGGAATATAAAATTTGATGTTAAATATTCGTATTTTTAGAAAAATATGTATATAACAAAATGATTAATACATTACAGAAATTCACAAATTTTTAAAATCGTTAATACTAAATAACGTACATAAAATATATTAATATAAATCTCCAATTTATCTTTTTAGATACTTTTCGAAATAGAACAAAGAAAAATAAAATGATTCTACGACTTTGGCTTAGATGCGTGCGGCTGTCGTCGTATTTATCATTAGAAGCATATATCTAGCACCCTCGCTTCAACACATCTGCTGTGCCTTGGACCCATTTTGAGTTTGTAACCACTACACGTTCCAAAATTTGTACGCCTATGGATAGGAAAGTGTGGCGAGAAAGAGAAATTTCATTCGTTTCAACCGTTAAAATTATCTATATATGACAATTCAAACCTATAATTCAGGTAATATGTGTAGAATTCATAAATATCACAATCTTATAATATTAATTCATTAAAAATCTCTTTTCTAATAAGTTTTGTATATAAATATAATTCAATCGAAGAATTTCATGAGGATATTATACAATATATCTTTTTCCTCTTATTTCTACTACAAATGAATCAAAATATTAAATGATATTTAAGATTAAACAAAAAATTCGCAAATATAAAAATTCTTCAATTACGTCTACATAGTGCCATATACTTAGTTTTAATGATTGTAATCTCTTGATTAAGTATGGTTCTTGTACATCATTTCAAAATAGCTTACTTACTTATTACTTCAATATATAACGAAAACAGATTTTATAGAATTTATATTTAAAATCATGAAGCATGATAAAAGGTGGTTGCTACATCGCTATACTTATCCTTCGTTTTCTCTCTTTCCCTATTTACTTTTATATATTCTATTTGGGATGAAAGGAGATAGCACGATAGCAGTTACGTGACGTAACACCTACGTTGGACGCCCAAATGGAAAATTCGGAAAATTCTTTTCTTGCATTATACCGAAGAGATTATACTCTTAAATTTCGGAAATTCATGTATATTTGACTCAACATGAATGTATTATATTGTAAATTACTGATTATCACAATTATCTTCATAATTATAATATATAATAATTACAAGCGTTTTAAATATAATTTTTTCTTTCTATTATTTTTTACAAGAAATATAATTTATCACTTAAGATTATATATAAAAAAAAGAAACAACTATTCCTGTTAATTTTATAAATCAAAAACAGTATTGTAGAAATTTTCTGTGCAATTAAAACAGAAAATATTTTTAAAATATCAAAAATTTTGTAAATATCGTGACTCGAGAATGTAATTTTCTGCATTATCATGAGAAAGAGAGAAAAAACACATCTACAGAGACATCTAGCAGATTATAATTTGACCACTAGAGTGCGCACGCGAAATCTCTTGATCGCCATTATTTTCATGAGCAACGTGCGTGTTTCTTATTCAACAAAATGCGTATAGAAACTTGTTATTTCTGTTCATCTCGTATTTATCCAGGGCATGGAACTCAATTTGTTCGAAATGACTCCAAAGTATGTAATAAAATTATAAAAAATAATAAAATGTTTCATTGTTTACATAAAATGACAACTATTTGGGGTTATGTTATTCACGTGGATTGCGTATATAATGAAACATAATTTCAAAATTTAAAAAAAAACTAATTCTTTTTCAATTTTTCAGATATTTAGATTTTGTCGGTCAAAATGCCACAGAGCATTTAAGAAGAAGAAGAACCCAAGGAAAGTTAAATGGACAAAAGCGTACAGAAAAACTGTAGGAAAGGAATTAGCTATCGATCCATCATTCGAATTTGAAAAGAGAAGAAATACCCCTATGAAATATAACAGAGAATTTTGGAATAAGGCAGTTGATGCTATCAAGAGAATAGAAGAAATTAAACTAAAGCGACAGAATTTGTATATCATGCAAAGATTACGCAAAGGTGCTGAAGTTGAACGAGAAAGAGATATCAAAGAAGTACAGAGAGATATCTCTCTCATCAAGTCCCCCGCTGCTGGACTCAAAGAACGTAAGAAGTTGGAAGAAGATGAAGAAGATGAAGAAGATGATATTAAAATGGAAAAATCTAGTATTAAGATGGAAGAATCTAGCGACGAGATGGCTGAATCTAGCGATGAGATGGAAGCAGAAGAAATGGAAGCAAATTAAATATTTCATATTTGTGTCAAAGACATTTACTATCTGATCTTTAAATAAGAATTTAAAAAACAAATATTGAATTTCTATAAATTATTTGTAACTAAACTTAAATAGTTACAACTCTGACTCTTAGATTTTATAGTAATAAATTGTATAAACTTCATTGAAATATAATAAATATTTTTTTTTAAATAAAAGCTTCCATTTTTTTAATCAAGCCTGTATTCAATTTTCAAACTATCTAGTTCTTTTAGAGAAAAATAAAAAATTTTTAATTGGGAAATTAAATGTACTTCTAATATTATAGTTAAATGTAATAAACTTATATGAATTTTATCAATATAATTATGTATTTATGGTTATTTAATTTTTAAGAATTTTCTATTTTAATTGACGTTTAAAACGTACCTGGACTCAATCTTAAAATCAAGAAAATAATTAAATGAACAAATTAACTTATTACTATTCAATATAGAATGTGTGACATTAATATATTAATTGGATGTAAGTATTAATGAAAATTTTTTTGGCAAATAATTTTTCTTATAAAAAATATTTCTATAGTTATCGCTGTTACTATGAAGTATGAACTCACATTTAAGAGATTCTTATACATATCTGTAGATGGAGTTACATGTACAATTAGCAGAATTCTCTTCAAGAAATTCTTATTAATTTTGATTAGGATGATTAAAGAAATGAATTTTGGTAAAATAGAATGTAAATTAAAATTTGATACCGTATAGATTTCAGACAATATAAATTCAGTTGTATTTAACTATTTTGTTCTGCTTTACGAACTATTCGACAAATTCTTTGAAATTTCGTAATCCCGATCCTCAAAAAATAAATGTGATACGAGTGAGCACAGAAGCTGAAGTTATAGCTAGCAAAATAACGAACATGCCCGACGCAGATGAGAATAACGATCGTTACAAGTGGTCAGAATCGAAGTGGGAGACGCACGACCACGAAGATCGAGCGAAGGTGTGACCGGTACCTCGATGACACAGTAAACACTCGGGCGGTGTTTCCAGCAATTACCAGACAAACCGAACGGGGAACAGGCATTCGTGTTTGACTGCGTAAGGTAAACGTGTGTTACAACAATAATACAGGCTGTACTGGAGCGCGCGAGGTGGACTGACAAAACAAAAAGCCAAAGCTGACATTCCCCGAAGAGGATTATCGTCGTTCGTGAGCTTGCAGATATTTCGCCTTACGCGGGTTTTATCGACACAAAGGTACCACCCAAAACCTTTGATTCTCGCCGAAACGTGTTTGTTTTCACCCGTTAGGCTACCGTGACTGGAAACTTGGGGCTAATGGAGGCCAGATTGACTTTTGGATATGCGCGAGCCGCATGCCGAATTGCATTGCTAGTATGGAAAGGAAAAAAGGAGCGTAGAATCTTCATACTTATAGTATCTTCTATTTCAACTAATAAATTACCTGAAGTCTTGTCGCTAATTCGAATAAATAAATATGAGATAACCTAAAGTTTTATTGGCATCAGAAAAAAAGGTTAGAATTATTCAAGACTCCAAATATCGGTCTGGGCACATATCGTTCTTTCGAGTTAAACGATAAGAAGCAATTTGCTAAATTAACCTTACCTGAACATTCAGAGTTTTCAGCTAAAATCTTGCAAATTCGTTGGAGGACACTCGCAACATATTGACTGAATTTACCAGTGGAGTGGCGTGTTTTTGACCACACGCGATTTGTTTATTGAGAAAACAAATCGTTTTTCGGATCGCAATGAACAATTTTAGGTGTGAATAATGCACACTAATCACTAGTTTATTTTAGCAATATTTCAAAATAATTTATCTTGTCTTAAAATTGAATTAATAATAAACGCAAACAGATTCTTGTTGCTACTGCAACTGTAAATTCTACTACAATAACGATTTAAAGGTATTTGAATTTGAATTCCAAAAGTTGTGTGACGGCACGTGAATAAATCTGTGTAGATGTTCACTCTACTCCAAGAAGAATCGTAAGTCGTGCATCTGATTTTCAAGATGGTCACTTTACGCATTCTGTATGGATGTCTGAGTTCATACGACGCCACGTCAGTCTAAAGAATGCGAGTGCATGTCGAGCTACATTCAATTTCATTTATTTTTGTATTACTAATCTTTCGCCTGAAAAGAAACTCGCATGTTAACCCGAGTCAAAAAATTTATCCGGTTTTCATACTCTTGTGACTCGCGATACCGCAGTTTCATTCGTGATACGATTTAATATCTATAACGACCCCAATAGCCAGTTGCCAGCAGATTGACGTCAATCTATCGACGCAGTTTGTTGTCAATCTGTACCACAGATTGGTGTCAGATTGGCTCCAAAATATGCAATGCCGAAATTGTTGTCGATCTGTAGCGATTTTCAGACCTATTTACCGACATCTAACGATAAAAATATTTTAACGCCAACTTGTATCTAACTTTGATACTAAAAGTTGACACCAATCTGAAGGCAGATTGCCTGCAAAATTTTCGCAGTGCAACTTTTGCAGCCAATCTGACGTCAATCTGCGGTGCAGATTGACAATAAACTGCGTCAGTAGTTTGATGTCAATGTGACAGCAAAGTCTGAAAAATCATGTTTTGCAGTCAACTTGACTGCAGTTTGACAGCATTCTCTGCGTAGCACATTTTGCATTGCAGGCATGGTTATTGGGGGAAATAGTATTTTATATTCGCCACGAGTGGCGCTAATAACAATTTTACCGGTAGCGGTACAGATTTCAATCTTGGTGCACTGCACAGTTGTGCAACCACCATTTGAAAAATCAGTCTCTTCGTGTCGTGCGGTTTGTTTATACATAATTTTTAATTCGGAATTGTTTGCATCAGGTCGCAATTTTTACGAACTTCTCAGTTCTTATTCGCAAGTTTTTCAGTGTAATAAGGTACGTCGGAGGAGTGAAAGAAAATTATCAACAAGAGCTTGGACAACCCTTTATCGGAGCGATGCGGCAACGAGTTTTCCTGTTGCATCAGCCAATGAGAATTGAATTCGTAGAAGGGGTAAGTCGTACAAATTTGTTAACAGAGTCTGTAGCTTTCGAAACGAAGAAAAGAAATGTTATACGTATAAAATAGAGCAGATATACTTAAAAATTTGCTCTAATAAGAAATCTGTTTTATCATCTATCGAATCAATAGATTGCATTTAATGGCCGTCGGTCTTACGGCTTCGTACAAAGATTTCTTAATTTTCTTTACTCGCAACAAAGGCGAGACACGCGTACTATAATACTACCCAGCTACCGTAGAGCTCCCGAGAAGCCAGAGTAGTCGCGCGTCGAAATTTCACACACAGCGATTGTTCCACACGCATTCTGTGAAAAAGCCGTAAAATGGTTCTTGTAATAACACCATCGAGCGAGGTCACAGAAATGCAGTGCTCGCATAAATAAATAAAAAAAAGGACTGGCCTCTCGCTCACGAGGCACACGGTAGTCCGAAAATAGAAGTTTGTCCGCGTCTCATGTCAGACATTTGGTTAGACAATATTATTGTACGGGTGACCAACTCACTCTCATTAAATATTCCACCGTGGTTGGAATTCTTTGAACTCCACCGATAGATTCGGGGTCACCGACTCTACATGTTATTTTTTTCACGAAATTTCGAATCAAAATTCGAATCGTGAGGAAAAATCGAACTCGTTCAGGGACGAAAACACGAAAATCGAGGAAAAATTAATTTTCATATCGAGTCGTGAGTATCCTACTCGAGTTATCTCCGGACACGTCTCGTTTGTCGCATCGCAGCAGTGGTTTTAATTAAATTTCGATGTCGCGGCTTATCACAATTACTCGTCAAATCCACGTTAACCGGAATCCTCGATAGCGACCTGTCGACTTTCTATCTAATACTTTCGATTCTCTTACACACGAGCCATTCCAGTTTGAATCTTTCTCAACGAACGATCGTGAAACGAATTCATAATTCTGACGATAAAAAAAAATAAAATTAATCGCGAAGACCCTCGTAAAAATCGCAATCTCAACTCATAAAGCTGAGTATTGAAAGGAAAAATCAATTTCGAATAACGACGAGTGAAAATTTTATACGGCGTTACGAAAGCTACCTCGACTGGTCATTAATCATCTTCGAATTAAAGCTATTCTGTGCGGCTACCGGCGGTCTTATTGTGACTATCCATCGACGAGGGCGTCGAAATCCGGCAGGCCACGACAGGAATGTCAAACGCTCACCTGTCGAGCGATTGTCGATTGTCGTTTTCGACTCTCGTCGTCGGGAAAACATCGTCGCGCTGGGCCAATTACGTATGCACGAGGTTTGGTAACAAAGCCGGCTCTATCGTCTCTTCTCGTTTCAAGAGAAAGAGAGAGAGAGAGAGAGAGAAGGGAATTGTGGGAAAAAGGAGTGGAATCACATTGATGATGGCTCTGTCGTTAAACATTCCATCTCCATGCCGGGAAACGGACAAGTAGACTTCACGCGAGTTAATGAAGCACGATGAAATTTCGTCTATTTTCGGTTCGATAAGAAAATTCGTACACCCACATATTTTTGAAAACGTGTATGAGAGTAATCTTATCGAATTTCTCTTAAGAGAATAATAATAGTGATACGTAAGCTCGAATAATATGCATTGTGAATAATAAGTGTGATACATTAAACTTGGCACTATTAAAGTTGATTGTCGATTTACAAAATGGTACAATCAAGTTCGTTGTTACACACATTTTTTATACACGCACACAACGTACAATTTCCTCATTCTTGCCAACGATTAATATTTTTTTCCTACTTCCTGTCTTCAAAACTTCTCCTTTGTGAAAAAGAGATGCATCGAGCACGCATCTTAGGGAAAAAATTCATTTATCCAGCCGGATTTCATGACTCGGGGACACAAGACGCGTCCGAACAGTAGCGTGTCTCGCACATTGTGTCTGGTCGGGGGCTACTGTATTGCGCAAAAAAAGAGGAAAAGAATGAAGGCACGCCCGCGCATCGAGATGCGTCAGATTAGCGCACGAAAAAGGAAAGCGAAACTCCGCATTTCTCCGCTCTCTCTTTCTACACCGGTTGACCGTTTCTTAAACGGATTAGATCGAATTTCCTCGAAAGTTCGTGCTTACGGGTACAGATAATCCGGCGAAAAAATCGACGAGACCCGGATCGTGACCGCGTCCTCGAACAAAACGATTCGCCTGATTCCATCGATCGATACACGCGTCGCTTGCCATTTCGATCCATCCGAATCGGTGGGTTGTCCATCCGATCATCTTCATCACCTGCCCACCACCGCGCAACGTTCTACAGGATTATGAGAGAATTTTCTAAGGTAAAATACCCAATATTTGGACTTTGTTGGAAATTGTAACAATACTATTACAATTTGAAAAAAATTTACATATTGTTAGAGAATCTTCGTAGCAAATAAATTGGTAAAAACATAATTTTTTAATATTTTATCAACTAATTGTAATTCAACAATCAAAATAATATTTGTTCGTCAAAATCGAGTCAATAAACTTTCTACTTTGAAATCCGTTCAAGTACTAGATATTTTACCTTATTCTCTAACCGTTCTCGTTCACGTTCCGTTCCTTCGTTTATTTTTTCTGGTTAAATAACTTCGTGCTCTGTATAGTATTTGTACAAAAGAAGAGAGGACCTATCGGGTCCTAAAGGAATTTCTATTTTTAACTATTGTTATTTTAAGGAGATAATTAAGTGCGCGGGCGCGACTGGGATAGCAAGAGGAGAATATAAATTTTGCGTGCTCCGAGGGCGACAAATGAAGTTCGTTACGCGCGAGGAGGACTCGTCGAGTGGACACTCGATCACTTTTCACTCGGGTTTCGTATAGTGGGCATATAACTTATACCGTGAATTCGCTCCGACTCTGTCTCCCTTTTTTGCCGGACTGCCAGTCGGACGATTTTTACTGGATACTAAAATCCGTCGAGTGCACTCGTGCCGACGTTTACCTCTTTTTTTGCGCAAACCAGAGGTATGAATTTCAATGACGCGAGATCAGCCGGTCGTGCGACAATCCCCTCTGTCTTTTCTCTCCTCGCCACCGCGCGAATCGAGCGCGAGCACTTTAAACGCTCGCTGACGTAGCACGCTCCTTCCTGACGTACCCTCGAGTCGTCCTGTGAGCGAGAGAAGAATACAAACAAGACAAAGCCATCGAGCGAGGTGCGAGGACGCTAGATATAAGAAAAAAAAGGAGCCTACTCGAGTGTCGCGCAACCCGCGAGACATCCTCGTGACGAGCAAACAGCCGCGTAGTCGTCGATCTTGTATGTATACAGAGTACCGTTACACGCACGCGCTCGTACACCAAAGTGGCAAAATGATGGACAGTTTGTATGTCCACGACGAATTTCGTTTCACGAGAACCTTTTTTCATGAGGACAAATAGTACTATGACCAATATGGGTTGAATTTGGTGTTTCTCTCGGTTAATTAAACGACTTTTTGAGTCCAGTTTGTGTCAATCTATTTCACTCAGTTAAATTTCATAACATACAAGCAAATTGTTTTTCCGATTCGTAAAATCGTAAATATTTGCAAAACAAGAAATATGCAACTACTCGTGCATTGGAATATACATATATTGACAATTGGGATTTGAAAGTATTCAAAATATTACGAGATCGGTATCGCGGTGGAAACAAGGAAGAGATTCAGAGTCGTAAAAGACACGGTCAATTCCTTAATTATACTGATTTATTGTTCGACAGTGGGTTCCGGTAGATTCTGAGTCATTAAGAGCTCGCTTACCTGGCCTGACCCACGTTGGAGCCCTCACAAGTCGCTCCTATCGTGACATCAACTTTATCATTTCTTTCTATTTTCACACTGCAACGTTCTCATTCTCGTTCCCGAATTGATACATTGGTGCCGAGCGTTCTATAAAACACGATAAATTACGTAACCGATGTCTAAATCAATACATACTACACCTTCAGTTTTTCTTGGAACTGCGTTTTAGATTTGAAATTTCCTACCGACGTCTTACTTATAATCTATTAAGCTAATTGTATAAAATGTATTCCCGTTTGCTTTTATATTCTTGTCCTCTTTATGCAGACGGAAAGTGTAGGCAAACAATTCCCTAAGTTGTAAGACTAGAAACGTTCCTTATCGGTTCTTTGAGCTTCGTTTGTCCAATGAGAACATTTAATGTGTATATGTAGTATAATCTATTCCTTAATGTTGGTAATGAATGCGACAGTGCATCGGGTCATAAAATTTCTGGACGATCAGGTGTGTAAATCTTGAGCCGAGTCAACGTCACCACGGTCGATCTAACTGTTCAATAAGATACAACGAGATGGAATAACTAACGGGTAGGTCGATTGATCATATAAATAATCGTTGGCATGAAACTTTTTCCACTTAAAGTGGCGAAATTTAAATGTTTTACCATTTTTGCACAACGGAACTACGTGAATTGAGATATCGGCATATTGAAATTTCGATATGTTAATTGCGATGGTCATTTGAATAGCCATCGAGATTCAGAGGCAAATGATGTAATAAAACGCAATTAATAAAGCGACAGAGAGCTTAATTAAATCGTCAAGTCACCAAATTTTAAATGGTATTTACTCATTTAGTGTCTAAGAAAAAATACTAGGACAATCTTGATATAATTTTCTTCCAGTACTTCTTTTTTTCGTTCAGTATGATAAACGATTGAGCTATTTTACTCGATTAAATTGCACATTTGTCCCCAAGTGGTACGTATCGCGATTATGACGTCTCGGAAGCAACTCGAATCTCATTGCTCTCTCTCTCTCTCTCTCTCTCTCGCTCTCTTATTCTCTTTTTGTATCGTTTTAATAAGCGTCCATACACGACGTAAATACAACCTTTCACTTCTGATATCCGGACGATCGTGTTTGATTTTAATTTGTACCTTGTCGAGACGAGTAACAGAGGAACGCGATTGGATCAATTTCAAATGTAGATTCAATATATTAATGCCCCGGTGTCGCGAAATTGAATTTCTATATTTAGTCGTACGACAAAATAAGAATAAGACGAAATTTTTATGGTTTATAATTCCGATGAAAACTATCACATCTTTCG